>STHB01017823.1:0-12422 GCA_018908115.1 Anopheles rivulorum
GGCAATAAGATAGATAAAAATAGGGAGGTTGAGTAAAAAAAAAAAAAAGAAGAGAGAGGGGGGGGGGGAGGGAGGGGGGGAGGGAGGGGGGGGGAGGGGGGGGGGGACGGGGGGGGGGGGGGGGGGGGGGGGGGGGGAGCAAAACAGAGAGTTATCCCTTTACCGTGTGGCTAAACCACACAGATGGACAGCTTTGGTTTGGTTTTATAATTTTTAACTGGTGCTGATTTAACTGTCACAGACGACTTTTAGAGGGAGTTATTTAGAACCGTAAGTGTGTTGGATATTGATTTTTCATTCAAATGATACTGCTTATTTTTGTTCCTAAATAATCCATGCAAGTTGCTCGAAATGGATGTATAATAATGGTTGGTTTAAAGTTTAAATAGTAAATTTCTTCGTTGAAAAGTGTTGAAATTAAGAGACAAAATCGAAGTATTATTGAGAAAAAAACAAGGATTTAGGTAGCTCTTAAAATTATAGCATCATTAGGAAAAACATAACGTACAACACTTGACGCATATCGTATAAACGGAACTGTCTACTTAGAAGAAATTCAAATTACAAGTAATAAACTTCAAGGAATAAACAGTAGTAAAAAGGAGTAGCAACGATGGAAATGTCTTATTTGTTTGCAATTAAGGTACAAATGATCAGAGAATATTTTATTTAAGACTTTTTTTAAATAATTTTAATTTATTTAAAATGTTAGTCTTTGTGTCTAATGACCCATGTACCCATGTCCCTTGTCTATCTAGTCGTTTTGTACGAAATATGCATAATTATTATGACATTCGTTCAAAACATACAACAAACAATACGTTTAATGGAATTGCGAGTAATGTTTGAGTAATACATTATTGAACAGTTTTTTTTTGTTAAATCGGAAGGTACATGCCATAAAATTTTTAAAGCTCCAAATTTAAGTTTTTCGTCTATTTCGAACATAACTAATACTTTTTTCATCACATTTCACAACATATTTTTTCGGTGCTGAAGCAAACAGGAAATTTAATTCATCCCGAATCCAAAATGGCCGTATTACCTCTTAATTATTTTTTTTCGCTGTATGCCAGACAGAAAAAATATCATTTTTTTAATTGTTGTCAGCAAACCACAACCGAAATCCTTCAAAGCGATGAGTGAAACATCCGAAACGAGAGTTTCACTGCGTTTTAGTCGGCTTTAAAAGAAAAAAAAGCTGGAAAAATCTGTCGGCGAAATTCAATCCATTCTCCCAATCAGAAGCAAAAGCTCTACCATCCAAAGGTCCCTGTGAGCCTTGTGGTTGTGGTTAAACCCTGCAGATAAACCGTACGCAGGCAGAAAGGCGTTCTTTTCTTTTATTGCGAATGAGTAAAGCATTTCGCTCTCCCTTCCAACAATTAAGCCTTTTTGTTGTGTAATGGGCTTCGAACTGAATCTGATACCGGTGCCATAACCTTTGCCTTCTTCGGTGTGCCTGTATGGTGGACAAATGTTTTAAAGAATGGCTGCGGCCATTCAAATGCAATCGGTTTTTTTTTTAAAAAAGGAAGAATCATTTCGATCATTTCAACAGCGTTGCTGAATGGATATCCTGTTGGCGGATTTCCTTTCGCATTTAAGATTTTGCTTTACTTTACGTAAAACTTGGCCGCTTCCTTTTGTTGTCATTGTTTCGGGCTTAAAAGAAGTACGAAGGTGCACATTTTATTTTACGCTTAAATCACTATTTAAGCTAAATATGGTAAATATTATCACCGGAGGCGAAATAAGAACCTTCGCTTTCCTATTGGTGCTTCCGTTGGAATCACCTAAATACATTGGCTTTATCTACTGAGCTCAAAGGTTCATGCGTCCCCCTACGACGACACCCTACGACGACGATCGCCAATTTTGCCATCCCTTTACGGTGCGGTTATACTAATTTGCACCAGTTTGCGCCAGTGCAAACGGGACGAACGATTTTGCTGCTCAAACACGGACCACTACGTCCGAACATCGCCATTGGTGGCGAAAGGTGAACACTCCACACCCCGGTCTCCCACCCCACCCCACCCCGGGTGCGTTGTGGTCGGTTGTTGCATTTATTTTGTTTATGTTTCGTACATAAGCGTATCCGAGCGGCTCCAAATGGGAGAGGCTGGCAACGGACCCGAGCGCCCGAAAACGTTGGTGGAACGCCACCAACGCGCTCGATTCAACCCTCTCGGTGCACAAACACACAATGGCGTCGGTCGGGCACTGGGAGATCTCGGTCGTTCGGTCGGTCCGTCGGTCGCAGTCGTCAGCATCGTGCGCTCTCACTCTCGCTCACGCGCGCGCTCATCCGTACATACACGTACATACGCTTGTGGTGTATACGCCGCTACTACTACACAATGCAGCAAAGCCACCAGCACGCATCGAACGAAACGGCTGTTGGGCGAACGTAAACGGTACGGGGCTATTCGTGTGCGCCGTTTTGTTGCTTTGGTGGCGTTCGCGTCCCAACAGGGCTCTCATTCACCTTTCGGCAAGGTTTAGGTGATGATGTAGCTTCGGTCTGCTGGTCTGCGCTGCGGCAACAGGACGCGTACAGGCATTTGGCACAACAGGACCTATACAGACACATCCTTTAGTGGGTGAGCGAGCGTGCGCGCGCGCGTTTTGTGTCCGTGCGAAGGTGCTGGTTTCAAAGTGATATTTCGAGGTGCGAGCAGCACCCAGAGTGACTTCAATGCAGTGTCAACCAGGGTGAAACGGTTTGGCGAAAAACATCCACGAGCTAATTAATCAAAAATTTCATCGAAACACAGCAACATCACCCCCCCCAAGTGTCCTTAGTTTTGTTCCGCGTATTCGTGTTGACTCGTGTGACACGCATCTGTTCGGTCTTTGAAATGCTCGCATGTTTGTGTTTTGTTTTGCGTAGTGAAATTTTGTCTCTGCCCCTTGTTACTAAGTTAGTTAACTTTTAACGCGATTTTTATTTACCACGTTAATACATTTGTGTGTGCGTTTAAGAGTATCTCTGTGCGTGTGTGTGTGTGTTCGTGTTATCATTTCATATCATGTTGAATCGTGTTGCATCGTTTTGTTACGACTATTTGTTGGTACGTTCGAGCTGTGCAGTGTGCGTTACCGTAAACCTATTGCGCAGCGTTGTAGTGCGATGGCACTGAAGATGCTTTACCGTGGCCCGAGCACGAGATTGGAAACATTGATTGAGAAAATACAGCAAAGCACGAACGGGTTCGGTGGTGGCATGATTGCACCCGGCGCAATGGGTGGCATCGGTGGTGTGAAAGAGTTTTCCCTCGGCCAAGGTAGGCATGCTACTAATGTAAATGCGGATGCAAAATACGTATATGTTGGGACGAAAAGAATGTCCTGTGCACCCAACGCTAGTGGGAAGACTTCAATGCTCGATTGTGAAGGAAAGGCAAAAATAGCTACAAACCGCCTACAAAGCGTTAAAACATAGACAACTAATTTAAACATAAATGTGTCAAATCACATCATTTCACTCTCATTTTCATATGAAAGCTCTTATCTACTGTTTATCGGTTGAAATTTGATTCCATTGCAATCAAATCTATCTAGTCATCACTTTTCCTCTCATGATGAACTCATGTTTAAGGCTCACAATGCACTGTGACACAGTTAAAGTGTATCGACTTTGGTCTCACATCAATTTGCTTACGGAATGCGAAACAAAACCGTTTATATGGTGCACAGTTCTACGAATGAATCTTTTGTCAGCTCAGTTTACATCGAGAAATTTGCATGAGTAGGCAAACAAATAATAAAGATAAGAGTTTTATCTGCGAAGTAGTGTACCACTTTGTTATACCCACACAGAAACTTTATGCATAAGGTGAACAAAATTGTATTCTGAATGAATAAAAATATTTTTGTAATATTCAATAACTGTCATAAGTTTGGAAAATTACCCACAAGACTTATAGAAGCAAACAATAAGACAACTAAAATTATTTATCTGTCCTGTCACTTTTTTACTACTTTAGTCTGATGTATTCATAACAAAAAACTCGTTTTATGTGAACATAAATGTCATAAGAGCTTTAGCAAGCAAATCACAGCTTAAGTTAGAATCAATCAGCTCACCTTGAAGCAGTGATGGATTAAGTACCACTACCAAGCGTCAGCTGATGGGACTTTGAATTGTTGGGACCAAACATGTATCAACACTCATGTCACATGAAACTCCATCTCGCAGGCCCAGTCCAGAGTTCAGTACAAGGCCTTTTTGAGGGAATAAACAATTTTAAATCATACACTTTATAATACTCTGGTCCAAAACTAAACTGGTAAGCAATTTAACATAATGTTGTTCAATATACCTTGCGATAGAGGATTTGCGCTCAATTTCCAAGGTATAACCCACCATTCCCCTTGAAGTAGTGATTTAACACAAGTTGTACCCAATACTAAGACTTATAGTTGTTGGGTAAATGTTACTTTTGATCTAAAGTGTATAAACATTCTAATATTTTGTTCCAAGAAACTTGACAAACTGATAATTAAATATCCTCACTAGAAAGAATTTCAGCTGTTTTATGTTGTGATAATTATATTTGATACAATTGAAATTAATCTTAAATAAAGTTATAATAAATGCCTCCCAAAAAATCTCATAAAACCCCAACAAACCCAACACCGCAGCTTTGTTATCAACAAACACACACAAGCAGGCAAAAATCTCTTCCACAGTGGAGTCCATGGCGTGAACTTTGCACACAGCCACCGCACTAAAACTCCCATAAATCAGTTAAGTTTTATTAACCGGAGGGATGCATTTGCCACACCAAGAACGCCACACGTCTTTAATAATGCCGTGTGGATGGCGCACAGCTCCCCCAACTAGTGGTCCAAAATTTAAATAAAAATTACTGTCCCGGCCCTAATTACACCGCTGGCGGGGTTAGCACGCGAAAGGAAGTTTCAATTAAAACCGAAAGCAAAATGCTGCCTTTTGCGCCTGCCAGATGCTCGGTCGCCACGACACCGATCGCCGTTGATCGCCGATGTGTGTTGGTGGTGTGGTTTCTTTGGAGAGTCCCTTGGAGAGTGATTCTTCGCTGTTTCTAAGTGATCGAGCCAAAACAATAACAAAAAAAAAAGGAGGAAACCCGGGAGTTTGAGGGAGATCCAATTGATCATTCCGCTGCTTCGGATGTTTCCGTCGGACTGGCTCCGGCTGATGGGACTTGAAGCATAATGTGACCCTCCCGGTTTCCCGGTTTGATTTCACGGACGCCTCGCGCAACGAGAAGCAATTATGACATTAAGGCTTTAATATCAAGATTAAAGACGATTTATCTCGTCCCATCAGCACACAACGCCATATGCACCACTCACGCTGGTGGATCACCAATCAGCACTGGGATCAGCACGCTACCGGAAACAGCGCGTCGTGTATGATCTGCCAAGAGAGTAGTGTCCACGCGTCCACTGATGTTTGGCCTTTGTACGGTGGCGCATCTGTGGCGGCCGGGAGCTCTTGGTAAGGGCTGGCTAGCTGGTAATGAAGTGGCAGAGCAAGCAGCCCAACCGGATATACCCTGTTGACCTTTCGGTGCGCGGATTAACGAGTCCGGGCGACGACAAGCAGCGTCGCAGCTGTTTGCTTGTTGGCGCAAAGGCCGTAACGCCGCCGTTCCCGTGCGCATGGAACGCACGGGACATGCAAGGCAATTAAATTAGAAGCGATTTTCATTAATTCATTTGCCTGCACAAAAAGGAGGGCGACATTATCATACCAACACCTACTGCGTCGCTGCGACATGATGATGGTTGCAGCGAGATACAAAGGGACACTTGTGTCGATGTTGTTTGACGTTACGGTGACTTACGCGGAAATAGGTTTTCTTTTGTATATTGTTTAGAAAGTACAAAGTAAGCAAAAAGATAGATTAATAAAAAAAATGAGAAGTATTTGTTTGTTTCCTCTTTTTTTTTTTGTTGTCGAATTTGCCCAAACAGATTGACACACCCCTATCGAGAGTTACAGTCTCCGTATCAAACCATCCCCTAATTGGCCTTAATGTGCGCAAAATGTGTGACTGTCCCCCTTCAAGTTTGGCAGCGCAGGAAGTATGGGATCACACTTAACCTCACTTCCGAGGTTGGTGGTACGCGTTTGTCCACGTTCCTTTCCTTGGGGTGCATGGAAATGAGGCTGCTTTAATGGAAGAAGCGTCAATTGGCAGCGTTTTTTTTCCTACTTTTTTTGTTATTGCCCAGAGTCCCAGTGGGCAAAGTGATACAATTAAGTGGTAATAGCGTCGGGTGGGGGTGGTGGTGGTGCAAATTAAACACAACCGAATGGGGAGTGTTACTTAAGATTAATCAAGTAAATCCACATGATATACGTGAAGTGCGGTTGATAATGCGTAATGGTAGGTTCCGAGCACAGGAAGTAAATAATTGTTCTAAAGGTCCCCTAGTGATGTTCTTTTGTAGGTGACGATAAGGAAACTCATCTCGATTGTTGATGTTTTTAATTTCAAACAGAAAGACGAGACGCTAAATTGCACAATAGTACTGCAAAACGGGTCGGGAGAAGTAAATTTTTGTTCATTTCTTTTAAGCAGAATATTACGCAAAAGCGCTCCCAATGAACGATTATTCTCACGTCTAAATTATGTGGTTTTATAATAGATTTTTCAATATTATTTGCCATAAGTGGATGTGGGTTTTTTTAATCAAATTGATTCATACTTGTTGTACAATCACAATAAAATCATTTTTTCATAGAAATAGCCATTAATAACATATAAACAATTATTTTACTCAAGTTTTTGCTTATCTTCTAACACACTAAATTGAAAATAAAACGAACAAAAACACACAAAATTTTACGTTCTTGCTCCATATTTGAGGTTGTCGTATCATGAAGCCGTACTCAAAATATGCTCATCAATTTTCATGTTTCTGTGCTGCAAACATCAACAGGCAGTAAATTTAAATTTCAACTCTTCACTGCTCTCGCAGCGCAATCCACACCCTTGCAGGGAACGTTCCTGTATCTTTCCATGTGCACATTAACACCTATGAAAATGGCACGCAACAGCAAAAAAGCAGCTTCCCTATAACGATAACGAATGGGTGGATGGATGGATAGGTTGGATGGATGGTTACATCCGTTGATGGGGTACATCATTTGTAATGGCATTGCAAATTAGGGGTGGAATAGAACCGACCAAAAAAGGAGTCGCGAATGAGAAAAAATTGGCCAAACTTCATCTCTCTAACCTCCATCTATGTTACTGATGTTCGGCTTGATTTTTGCTTCTGCATAGGAACGTGTATTCCATGCCGAAGGCTGTAACAGGTGAAGATTGAATTTATTATCTTCTCTTTTTTTAAAGTAAATCACTACACATCTTTTTGTTAGTCGCGCACGTAAAAAGCTGGCAAAAAAGAATGGAAAATGTAAATCCATACGTGTACGATAACGATGTTCCAGCAAATTGTGATTGATAACGCTAAGAAATGGTGCGCCATCGTTAACATCTTCGTTGTTTGCTTTTTTTTTGGGGGGTTGGTTTTGGGGTTTTTCTCCTAATTTAAACAAAATTGTGTTATAAATAATGCCCTTTTCTACGTATGTAATAAGCAATCAATCAATTTTATTAATTTTTAAAGTACAGTGCCAAACACACATCATTTAAAACTTCTGCTTAATCTCGGCTTGTTCTCCGTTTGCCCCGCAGAGCTTTACTCGTCCCACACGTCGTCCAGCTTTTCGCCCTCGATTTCGGACGGTATGACAACGCCTAATTCAATCACAAACGATACGAACGATGGTTCGTTGGTGGCGTTGGGTTCCAACGATGAAAAGCCCTGTCTCCGGCAGGGTGGCGGCAGTAATCACCCAGCTCATCACATGCACCCGCGCCATCATCATCATCATCACGGGCATCATCGGCGTACGGGCGGTGGACATTCGTCGTCGGCGAAGGAGGGTGGCAAATCGTCCTTAAAGCATCACCATCAGCTGAACAATAACAATAATAGCAGCAGCCACAATCACAACAACAATAACAACAACAATCATGGCAGCAACAGCAAGGGCTTGAACAGCACCTACCACTGCCAGTTCTGTGAGAAGACGTTCCCGCGGCTCGGCTATCTTAAGAAGCACGAACAGGTAAGGAATTTGGGTTTTTTATTTAAGTTTTAAAATTATCATTTAAATAATTGGATCTCCGTGAGTTGTCCCAATATAAGTGAGGTTACATTAGTAGCAAGTTCCACTCCATTGATTGTTAAGCTTTACCATTAAAGACACCTTTTCGTTCAGCTTTTATGTTGCCATTGAAAAAAACCTGTTGCCCGGTAATCGATCGATTAGTCGCTCATTCGGATGGAAAAGTCGATCATAATTGGTCACTGATTGCTGAAATTAACCGCTCCGCCCCGGTGCAAATGAACAGGAAAAAAGGGTAAGTTCAAAGTCAAGGTACGCGTCGGGCTTCCAGCCAACCATCCGTTCCGATGGACATTGATTTGTGGTGGCGCACACTTTAATGTGCTTCATCGTCAGCTTGAAGATCTGTCGCGTTGGGTGACAAAGTGTGATACCGTGGTGACAGCGAACAAACCGCGCGCAACTCACAGAAGTGTAGTGTTGAGTGCGAAAAAACGACGACGACGACAACGACCCAGACGTCGTCTTGCAGATGTAGTGGAGCGATTTGAGGAATTCCCAACCGGACGGTTGAGGAATTCTGGTCCGCATCCAGCAGACTTTCTTTGCTGGCACCTTTCGGACCAGTTACGCGTCTGTGGCGCTTCTGTGGCCCGTTTGCGCACTGATGGACAATTAATTAACCTACCAAGGAACGGACGAAACACAAAAATGGAACTCTTACGAGCTGGGGATAGCAAAGAAGTGGGGTAACAATCGCACAATGTTCCTTACCTATGTCAACAAACGTGCATTGGTGCGGGGACGGAAATTGCAATCCTTTGGAAATTGCCGGTCCCGGGAACGAATTCCATCCCAAGTTGACATAATCGGTTCGGCATCGGTTCGATAAAATTGTCACCCCAGCAACGGCTCAACGGTCGGGCAGAAAACCTTGTGACTACTCACGCACCGTAAAACGCACAGCAACAACAGGTGGTCAATCAATCATTGCACTTCATCCTGCTCTGCGGCAAGTCGCTCCACACACAGCACAGCAAAGGCGCGTAATTTGCTTCAAGTGAAGCGTCCCGTGGAACGGAAGCAACTCGCTGGGGGTGAAACAGAGACAGAGACAGAGACAACTGTGTCTGCTACCCGGGCGCGTAATTAAAGAAATGCAACTCTCCCGGGGGCTGATAAGCAATTAACAAAATCGATCATTGCCGCGGCGGCATTACGATTTTGAGGAGGTCAAACCGATCGATGCTCGGACGGATCAGCGATGACAGGGTGACGACGTGCTGGTTAGCGCCTTCGGAACTTGATGAGCGAATCCGATGTAGCTAGCGCCTGCCGGACATCATTAGACCACTTTAGGAATGTGACCGTGGTATCGCTTACACCTGACGGACGAGTGATCGCGTGAAAACCAGTCAGCTGAACTGCAGGAGCAACTTCAAAGTCTTTGCCACAAGCAACCGATGAGTAAAGGGGGAAAGATGGACAATTTCTGGCATTCCTCAACGACTTCGACACTCATTGACAGCATTCTGTTCTTGCAGTTGCTCTCGAAAGGAGTAGCATATAGGGCTAAACGGTGGTTTTTGGATTGGATGGTTTAACGATTTTATGGTTGAGATAAATGGACTGATAAATAGCTAATATTCAGATGGTACAGATGGTCAAAAAGAGTTCTTTTTAGCTTGATTCACATGTCAACTTGGTTATGCTATCAATAGATATTTTACTGATCAATTGAGATTGTTTCTTTGCTAATTATTTGTCTTAATCGCGCCATACTAGCATCTAGCTTGCTAATAAAAAAAATCATTTTAATAAAAGAATAGCGACAAATTTGAACAGGTTTTTGCGGTCCAAAAACCTAGCATTATTGCCTTATCAACTGCCAAAATTAATAAATAATTTGTCATCTCAAATGGTGCACAAATTTACAATTTGTTGCTAGAATAACTATTTGTCTTATCATCTGCTACACCTACTGTCTGATTTGCCATTTGAAATGTTAACCATCCAGGTTAAATGTTATCGCTTATCGCTTTGCCGAATTTAACACTTGATTTGTCATATTAAATGGTTAATCTCTGTTATTATTAAATCACTATTTACCTTATCATCTTCCAAATGTGTTCGGTTTTGCTATATCAAATGGCACGCTTTATAATGTGATGTGATACTAACAATTAATGTTATCCTTCTCGAAATATATTCTACAATTTGCCATATTAAATTATACGTTTTGTACTGTGATGCAATGTTAACTTACATTTAATTGTTACTCACGCTCACACTTCATTGTTTTATGGCCGTAAATCTCGCACATCAAAAGATTGTTACCAACGTTTGAGCTGGTGCACCGATCCGTGTTTGCCTAATCGGACCGTTCACAAAGATACACCGGCACACAATAGTGTATAATTTATGAGACAACCCCTTTTGCTTACCGGAACCACTGCATATCCTGTCCAATTTGTAACCAGTCAAGTCATGTTGGGCAAGGCAGAACCACCATTCCACCGTGCCGAGGTCACTTTCTTGCGAAACAGCTCCCGTAGCTCCCGGGCTGTGATGCTGTTTGGTGGTAGAAGTTTGTCTGTGTACACAAGACTTGTCTTGTCTCCTTGCGAAGCGCTGCCATGAGTTCACCGGAAAGGTCTCACATGGAACGAACGATGGGGGAGATTTTAAGCTAAAGGGGATGGGGGGGGGGGGGATGATGGGACCGAATCGAAAGAGGCAAAGTCCGGCGCCTTTGAATGGTCGATTGTTGTCTTAAAAGCTGACAAACCGGCAAGCCTCACGGAACACCGGAAGCAGCCGCGAAAAGCGCAACGGGGTCGGTCGGTGGGAACTTTCATGTCATTTTTTTTAAAGCAAACGAAGAACTTTATCTACGGTAAAGCAAGCGCCGCTTCAAAGCTGTGTCGTCGTTGTTAGACAGCTTGCCAAATAATGACCGTGTCCAAATTTGGTGAAGTGTACAGAAGTTCCTCCACTGGCAGGGATCCTCTTTTTGTGTTGCTGCAGTTCCCGTAAGTAAGCAGGCGGTTAGAACAAGTGTGTCTAGTGAAGATGGTTCCAGCTTCTTTATGATATGGTATGGTTGGCTCGGTTGGCAAGCAAACGCTCCTTACACTCCCGTGGGTCCCGTCCGGTGTTTGTGGGATACTTTGCAAACTTCCACAACTACTCACCCGAGTGCCGACTGCAAAAGAGTGAACATAGAGCTCTCCGAAATAGCAATAGCTCCCATGTCCCGTCGACTTGTCCCGGGTGCTTGCCAGTGTCTTAATGATTTCTTTATTAGGCATTGTGTCTAGCGGTGACAACCGTGGTTGAGTTTGGTCCACACAACGGCAGCCATCTTTTTTTTTTGTTTAACTTCGCGGAAAACCATTCCACGCGAACCCGTTTCGCGGTGGGACACGAAATGGCAGGAGAAAAAACAAGGCCCCATATCAACACCACCCATGTACATTATCCGCCACGTTCGTGCTCATACTTTCAAGCGCGTGTGTGCTCACTGGAGTGATGGATGGTCAACAACAAACCTCGCAAAAGGGATCTTCGAGGCAGAAAGAGCGACGGGCCCAACATTCGGGCACGTATGCCTTCGATCGCTGGCTGTTGGATAAAGCGCACTGGAAAATCGATCGATCGTTTCCAGAGCTCTACACTGTGGTGCAGCAAATTATGATCACACATTGCTCATCGCACGTTCATTATTGGCGAACGTTGATCGCCCACTTGGTGGTCTGTTCACTCTAAAAGTGGAATGATTCCATTTGAGACTTGGCCCGTTCCAAAAGGCTCAAACGGGACCTTTGTCTAGCTCGGCTTGTTCTAGCAGAGATGCTTTAAATTCCTTGTCAATTCTCATTAGCTGTGGTGAATTTGTGCTCAGTTGTGGAGTTGCTTGGTGTAAGGAACGCGTGCCTTATTAGCACGTTGCACGAAGATGCTTTTCCATCTTGTCCTTTCTCCTTTTTTCGAATAAACCGTGCGTTTAATGAGCGGCTGAAGTAGCATGCTAATCAGCACCAAATATCGTGAGAATTGTTTGACTCGTTGTAGGTCGTTTGTTTTTTTTTTTTGTTCAACAGCACCAGGTAATTATTATACACACGATTACGATTGCACGATCCTTAGCTTGACGATCGATCGCCAAACCAAAACGATCGCCCAAAAGTTGTCGCTGCACTGCGGGTGACGCTAATTAATAAAGCTATCGGGCTGCAGATGTTGTGCCTGCTTCTGTAACGCGTTCGTCGACAGGTTTCTC
>STHB01017878.1:0-12408 GCA_018908115.1 Anopheles rivulorum
ACGAGCAAATTAAAAACGCAAGTTGATTGACCTTTGTCGGTGGGAGGAAGCGTTTTTACCGTAACTTGCGAAAGGAAAGTTTGTATGGATATGTGAGAATGCAAGAAAATGATCTTGTTTTTGTTTTTTTTTTGATCGTATAAAATAGATGCATCGCATTTGCAACAATAGCAGCTCAAATGAAGCCAGTCGGTGTCTTCTGCATCGTTTCCATGGAAACGTTCCTTTTTGGGCGTAAACAATGAAAAATCGTTTGATGATGAGGATATTATGCGCCTTTCGAACTCATCTCTTGTCTACGGTTTAAGGACAAGAAACTGTCCCTAAAGTGTTCCCTTCTTAGTTGGAAAGATCACCTAAAAAAGTTTATCTCTTTTTTAAATAGAGGATTAAAGAAAATCTGCGTTTTGTCCACATAATACATTTCATTGCGGAATATTCTTTTTGTAGCCAATAGAGACTAATTGCGTGTGTAGGTTTTTTTTTGGTAAGATTTATAACCCATTCTTCCTTCGCAGTTTATATAATGTGAAAAAATCCCATTATAAATGACGCTTTCTCGCCTCCGAAAATTTCATTCAACAGTTTGGTTGTGTTTGGCTGTTTTTTTGTGTGTGTGTGTTGGGTTAACTTTTGGAGCATGGAATCCTCCCCATCGCTTATCGAATTAATCAAACTATAACGATCCGACGCTAGGCGTCTGGGTCGGATGCTTCCACGGTAAGAGCTTCTGGATCTTCTGAGAATCCCATTCAGCTCGAGTTCTCACACAAACGCGTACAAGCAACGAACGAGAGTGGCGCAAAACAACACACAAACATTAAGAAGCCGAACGATCGTATCGATCGGTTAAGCAAAAACGGAAGTTGCCAGTAACAAGGAACAAAAGAAACCACAAACTTGAATGAAATCGAATTTGAATGGCGAGAAGATGGCGATGGTTTAGGAATGGGAGCAACCATCCAAACAGCCCGGTTGTAAAAGTAAAAGTTAACGGCCAATAAATTTACACTTTTATTGCACCATTATCCCGGAAGAATGCGTACTTCCACTTGGTGGTTTGCGTGAGAAGGACACTGGTTTTGTCACTTGCTGGCATGGTTAAAGGATAAGATTAGTTGCGGCCTCTAACAACATCACGCCTACAAAATCGATGGCAGGAAACACCAGCATAGGCCAAGTTGTTGCGTATGTTTGGTCGGGTTTTCTTTTTCCCATGACCCGCGAGATAAGATCGAACCGTTTGACAGGCGCCTCCGGGAATGGGTTGGATGTAGCTTTGTCTCACCGTTTACTGGGAGTTTACTGGGCGAGCGTGTTAGAAGTGGTGTATCCTTACGTTATCCTTTCGCTACCTGGCGTTCGAACAGTTTTCGAACACAATGTTACAGGGGGCCTTGCAACCGAACGGACAGGTTCGTCGCTTGTGGCATCGTTGAAGTCTTCCGTCTTCTGTCCATCAAAACATGCTCAATGAAAATCGGTTTTCCGTTTTTGCTAGTTTCGATGGGATGGAACTATCTTTTCCCTTTTCGGTTCTACTTTTTTATTAGTTAAACGCCTTCATACCATAAAGTGTAAACACTTCTAAGGGCACCGATCGCGCAACACCGCTTACCGCAAAATATCAAAAGTCTCCGCGTTAGCAAATACCCGGCATCTGTAGGTCTGTTTTGTTTTGTCCCATCCGCCGCAACGGATCGAGGCGGTTTCTGTGGCTTGTTGTGGGAAATAAAATCTCTATCACGGGGCACAGAACCGTAGAATTGGCAATTTTGGCTCCCGGACTCGGGAAGAGGGTTGGGAGTGGGAACAGGGTGGGAAAAAACTCCAATATTTGTAGCCCTGTGTCAAGAAAACGAGTCGGGAAATTGGTTACATGCCCGCCTGAAATTGGTGGGCCGAAAACTTATAGGCTAGGAAAGTTATTTCACTCCGGGGGTTGTTGTGGGTTTGGGATTATGTGTTTTTTTTTTGTTTGGTTCTTCTATTTTTGAAGTTATTCCGAACTGACACCGTCTCGCAGGGGAAAAAAGAAAAGAAAAAAGAAGATACGATTTAAAACATGAGTAGAAGAACAAACTGATCCTCACCTGAAACAGACTTGATCGTGCAGGGTGCTTTTTGTTTCCTTCGTTTTTGTGTGTGTGTGTCTTTCTCCCTTTAAGAAGTACCTTTTGCCACCGAATTGTGAACAAGTGTTGGGAAGGAAAGTGCTAGGAAAACCACGGTATCCCTGCCGGGAACAGGTACAAAATCTGAAGAGGTGTTTTCTGGATTAGGGAGGTAAAAAAACGCACCCACAGGTCCTGCGCCTCGGACGCGAATCTGCACAAACACCGATCAAACCGAAGTATTTTTATTAGAAAATAATTGTTTCAGCTATTGTGCTCCAACAAACAAAACAAAAAAAAGAAAAAGGTTCCCGATCAAAGGTGGACCCTGTGTGATTATTACCTGTTCCGTTTGTGCGTGCGTGGCAGAGGAAATTATTGCGAAGCGGAAGAAAACGAGAGCACTTGAGCCTTGAGTGAACACAGTGCAGGAAGTGGAAGATTTGGTACAGCAAACGAGTGGTTTGAACCAAAAAGAAGAGAAAATTGTGGTCGAGCAACTAGCAACAATAGCTTTAACCTCCATAGCTAGGCGTCCGGAAATAGATTGGAGTGGCACATTTCAAGGACGAGCAGAAATTGGTTTATAATTATAGTTTGCCGATCGTGTCGCCCTGCGTTGCCCTACAAACATGGGCACCACAATCATAACTGTCTCAGTGGTTGGTTTGCCGGGCGTGCGAGGATCTGATTTGTCCGAAACCGTAATTGGAGCTATTGTTTCGCTTAATCATAGTTTATGCTTCCGAGATGCCATCCCACGGAAGGACAATCGTTCGGAGTACCACCCGGAAACGACGTGTCAAATGGTGGGTTTGAGGTTTGAGTGGAAAATTGTGCCTGCTTCAATGGGAGCACCCATTGACATTTGGGCATTGGCCAAGCCTTGAAGCACTTGACGCCGACTGCACGGTAGCAGCTTTGACGAACCGTTGGTAACCACACACGAGAGTAATCTGTTCTGACGCTGAGCATTTGCAAGTTTGCTGTACTAGAAGCGAAAAAAAAGCCTAATATGATAAGGAAAAAACGTTTGATGCATGCACATTTCGTGTAGTTGAGCAAGAAAAAAGAAGCGAAAAAAACGCTTTCTTCACGCTTTGATTATTATGCAGTTGCGCAGAGAAAAAAAGTACGCACACACGCCGCACACGCACGAAAAAAAAAACGAGCCTTTTTCAAACATTATTTAATTATGCCCATAAATGTTAAAACCATAAAACCGCATGCACGTTCTCTCACCTGTGTGTGGTTTTTGAGGTTAATTTTTTGCTGTTCTGGGACATTGAAAACGTTTGACCAAGCCGCAAACTTTCAGTAGTGCGGAAAATGCTTCAAACCGCACATATCACCACCGCCGAACGTCGACGACGATCGATGGGACCGCGTTACGCCGAACCGAAGTTAGTGTGTGGGGTCTTAGAGATGGAGACATGATGCGAAAAAAAAGCAAGCAAATTCTGCTACAAAGGAATAAAAAAAAACAGCCAACAGAGCCCAAGATTCAGAAGTTGTAACATGAGCTTCCATCTACCGGGGGCACATTTTTCGATGATCTGGATGCACCTTTTACACCACCACCATCAGAGAAAAAGGGTTCCAAAAAGGGAGCGACTGGGTGACAAAAAATTGCACCACAGTAAAAGAGCACAGCTTACGCTAGACCCCAACCCGGACCGGAGACAACTGAACGAACAAAATGAACAGAAGCAGGAAAAGGGAACAGAACGTTCTACATGCAGGCCAAAAAATGGACAGGATGTGTTTTGTTCTGAGACGTCCCCGAAAACCAACGGAAGATGTGATTTTAAGCAACCAGCTTCGATTGGAAAGTGACTTCCTGGAGAAGCTTTTTTCCCACACGAATCGGAAGCTCCATCAGAGTGTAATTCCGTCAAGCAGACGAAGTTGGATGGAGAGAATAAGAGTAAAAGAAGGTTAGAATGGAAAAAAATATCTATCTATCTATACGCCCCATACGGTACGGGCTTTGGAGCCAGGAATGGTAGAACTTTACCCCGAGAACCCCGAGTAGAGCACCGTGTGCGACCTCGTTCTGAAGGTTCCATTCCGAGAAGGGTCAAGTGGTAGAACCGTTAGCGGTCGATTTGCGGATTCGATTACCATGCGTAAAACCGTCTAGCTTGACGCAAAGATTCGCGCTAAACACCACGCACAGCTTACGCACATTGTGCGGTTCCAAACGTTGCGTATGGTTGCGTCGGGTCGGTCAGGACATCGGATGGTGTTGAATTTTACGCTTTGCTGAAAGTGTTAGAACGTATCAAAACAAAGGCTAATCAATTAGTTTGGCAGGTAAATACGGATGGAGGTTTAGGGTTGGGTTCGGCTGAGGTGGTTACGGTACGTACAGGTATCGACGAAATAGTATCACCGATTCGAGATATGGATAAAATGTATATTTTATCTACTATTTAAGCAAAAATATTTCAAAATTATTTGACTTAGAGAGAGAGATTTCCCAATTTCTTAAAAAACATCTTTTAGATTGTTTAAAAATGATCTAAAAATTACCATTTGCATAACTTCAAGCGCTGAAAACATTTGTCATGTCCATATCAGATACAACATAAAATGATTTGATGTAATAAAGGAACATCGTTTTTCAAACAAGTTTCAGAAGTTCGTTTAAATTTTAAATATAATCCAGAAATTTCCATTACCAAAGTAGGCCAACGTGTACATGCGTTTGTTCAGGTTCTTTGCGTTAATGCTGACACCGATCATCACCAGATTTCGTTAGTTTCTAATGTTTTTGCAATTTGTTCGCAACTGCTTATCCCTTCTAAGCCACTGTTTCTTTCGGCAAAATGCTCACTTTTGCCGCCCATAACTGTAGCACCCGAGCATGGTTCTAAGCCTCTTCGTCGCCAGTCGTGCACGCACGCATGCGCACAGCATCCCCGATCAAGGGTATTGAATAACATCGAACCCACCGTAATACTTTTTGCCAAACCGGCGAGACATACACGTGGGTGGCATTGCATGTCGTACCGAACCGAACCGTCCTGACCGACTCTCGAAACCATGTTGTGTGTGAACCACCGTTTCCTCGAATGAACGGATAGGCGAATGGCAACCTTAGGGCAGGTCCACCGTACGTCTGTTGCAATAAATTGTACCCGTGTGAAGGTTTGTTTGACGAAAGGACGAACCTATTGGATTTTGCGGGTTTACGGTGACATCGGGAGAGTTCCAACATTTACAGCAAGAAAGAAGCAGAACTTCGTGGATGGCGCCACATCGAAAGGCGTTTTATTGGACTTTAATTTGAGACCACTTTTCGGGCAAACGATCGGGCCGTCACCGTGCCCGTTTATCATGCTGTCGTCAGATCTCCGCCCGGTAGGATAGGGTATCAACAAATAAATACACACACACACACACACACACACACACACACACACACGAGATCCTCCTACTGTTGCGTCTGTTAGAAGAATGTGCCTGTGAAGAATCATAAATAAAATTGGAAAAAATGCCAACCACACTGTCACCCTATATCTTTCGGTAGCGAAGGAGGACACTAGAAGTCCCTGGAGCGGTTTTTGACCATTCCTTTTCCCAACGGGCAAAACATAGAACCAAGTTCACCTGCCCTGAAACAACGACGTGTCCCTTGCGCATCGACAGAATGCATGGAGAATTTCGCAAGTTCGCTGACCGATTGAGGAAGGATACTGATGAGGCATCCCGGCAGAACGCTAGCGACCCGTGACAGACAGAACAATGCCACCGGCTGAGGGCGCGAGAGACCTCCTGCACGCTGTCAAAACTGCACTATGGAGACATAAAACTTTTGCAAAAGGAATACAATTATGCACCCACCGTGCGTGCGTGGCCAGCAGAAGAAGAAAAATGCTGATATGGAAGGGTTCGAAATCGATAATCATAAAATTATAATCCTCTCAGTGCGTATCAATATCAAAGTATCACCATGCGGACAGTGTAGCCCGACGGCGGTGCCACGTACCCATTTGTCCCACTGCACTGCACGGAGCGGGCATTTTTGACAGGTTCCGGTTCGCTGTACACAAAAGCTGCTTTAAATGGGGGAGAGAAAAAAAGGGAATTTTGATTTTCCGACCCAGATAGGTGTGTCCGTGTGTGTGTGTGTGTGTGTGTGTGTATGGCGGCAGTTTTTCAGCACGTGCGGTTTTGCATTTTCTGTGCCCGATCTAACCAACACCTGTCCTTGATCTGTTTTTGTTTTTCGTTACTTAGGGGTGATCCTTCAGGACGCACGCTCTACAAAACCAGGTACGAACGGGTGCGGCTTTCTGACAATTCCGATCGGTCAGATCAAAACAAGGATGTTGTGTGTTTGGGAATGGTGTGCGGTATAGAGAAGCCGAAATCCCGGTAAGAAATGTATGTTGTGTAGCCTAGCGAAAAATTAGGATACGGCACCGACGGAAGCTTTCGAGCATTATCCTTTCGGGCGAGCGAACTGCACGTCCGAACACAGAATTTTTGTGCAGTGCTAAGAAATGTGACTCGCGTTTTTTTTTTTTGGTATTTTAAATGAATCTTCATGAGCTGCACTGGCACAGGAAATTGGTCGATCGGTATTTAATTTCCGCTTGCGGCAACCCTCAGCATATCGACGATCAGCAAATATTGGAAGCCCTTAATCCGTCAAGTCGCAAACGCGCGCACTAGCGGGACCGGGACCGCCTCCCTATTAAGCAGCTCCAGTTTTGTGGCAAGCGAATCAAATTATGTGCGGTTGGCTTCTACCTGCCAAAGCCATCAAAATCTTCAGGGTCAAAGTGGAAAGATCGTTTCGTGGGAATGGTTTCCATTCAGTCGCACCAGTCGCGCGCAAAATGGCTCATCCACCGAAAACATAATTTGCTACTCCGATAAAGCACGGAAGCTGATGAAATCTCCACGCCAAGTTCTTCCTCGTTCGCTCGTGGGAAAGTGAATTAAAATTGGAAAAACAAAATTCCAAATCGACTGCCCCGACTGTGATCAACCTCTTGACCCTACTGGGACGGATATACGGGAGCATCCTGGAGTGGGTTTTGCCGGTGCCTTCAGGGGATGCATGATGACTTCTGCGCAGTGGCAACGTGGTTACAACACTCGTTGATTGGTACAGGCAGGGACGGCACGCGTTCCGATTTGCGGGGTTTTGATGGGGGAACCGGTCGCGAAGGATGGACAAAGAACCAAACGCAAACCCTTCACAAAAAAGTGCCGAAATTCTCTTTCCAACACTGCCTCGGGGGCACATTTTTTTTTTCTAAATGGTGAAGTACGCACGGTTCGTGCCGTCGGAATACGAAGCTTTGTAAGGAACGACCCGAATGGTCGGCGTTCGGGTTTCGGGCTCGCTATAAAAAGGCACCGCAGATCCGAAGAGTCAGATCAGTTCTAGAATCGTTCCCGTTCACAGCAGACTCGAAAGGAAAGAAGGAAAAAGCCAAAAGCATGAGAGCGGCAGACGTGTTTAGCTTTCAGCCGAGCTTTCCATCGTACTACGGGCAGCAGCAGCAGTTTGCTGTCGGCACTTCATCGTACGAGCAGAATCGGCTAGAGGGCTACTTCACCGGACACAAATATCCAGTGTCACCGGGCAGCGATGGAACATATCTGGACACACCGAACAGTGATATCTTTCTGCAACGACCGGAACTGTTTTGCTCCTCTAGTGGCACCGGCAGCAGTGACAACGGAAGCCCACCATCCTCAGTGTACGACGATCCACAGTTGCGTCTACTGCAGAGTCTTACCACGGATGAGAGCAGCAGCAGTAGCAGTAGTGCCGGTTCGGAATGTGACAGCCCGGCTGTGGCAGCAGTTCCGACCAAGAACAAACTCAAGCGTGGCAGTGCCGTACCGACGGTTGTGAGGAAAAAGCGTCGCCTGGCGGCTAATGCACGCGAACGGAAGCGCATGAAGGGTTTGAATGAGGCGTTCGATCGATTGCGCCAGTATCTGCCGTCGCTGGGAAATGATCGTCAGCTATCGAAACACGAAACGCTACAGATGGCACAATCGTACATCAGTGCGCTGGCGGAGCTGTTGGACTAGAGGAAAGGTTGGCCGACCCTGCAGAATGTAATAGTTAATTTATTTGTTATTATTTATAACACGCTACGTTACGTTAACATGCTGTACATATTGAAGGTTGTTTTAAATGCTAGAATAGAAGAACGATAAATGATAAAACATGTGTGCTTGAAGTTGGATAGTGTTTGAAGTATATTGAAAGAAATAATTACTTGAATTTGGACTGTTTTTTTAATGTAGTTTCCATGAAAGGATTTCTGGAATTTATATAAATATTATTTATAATATTTAAGTTTAATCTTGATTCGTGTGCTTCACTTGTCAGATCATGTTTTGAACTAGTATTACCCTTTAAAGTAAAATGCTTGCCTTATTACTTTCTACTCATTTACACACCAAAGAAAGTATAGTACAGTACCAACGGAATAGTACACGAAATTGCATGAATTTTTCAACATGGTCAGATACATGATGTACTTTCTTAATGATTATAATGACACTTCTTTTTCGTAGATATTCCAAAGCCTTTGTGACACTATATAGATTTTTTATCTTCGTTTTACTCTTAAATACGATTGTACCATAAGCATAACTGCTTTTCGCAGGAGGTGAATTCAAACACAACCTTAGCACCACAATAGAGCACTTTGTAGTCGAAAAAGTTTTGGATAATATGGAAAATTGGATAAATTTCAAGGGAAACTAGTATTAGATATAACTTAAGAAATAATTTTTATTCTTATGTAAATATGTAGCTTACTTTTGCCTTACTGCGTGGTCCAACATGGTGAAAACATCTATGTCACAAATAAAACGACCCAGCTCACAACAAAACTCCCACCAGAAGCTTGCGAGGTGTCAAAAGCGATTCTTCATTCTGCCAAATGATGGGTTTCGGTACATGGGCGCACAAATACAAAACGCCCTGCATCCCTTACCACATGTGGGTGAGATACATCTTGGGCAGAACTTTATCAAAACAAACATCACGTAGCGCATGGCCCTTACGGCGCAACATATGCCTTTCTTCTTGTGCCACTAAAGGTACCGAATAGATGAAGCCTACGGAAAAGGCAGTTCTAGGCAGCGAGTGGATAAGATAAGCACTACCAGCGCTCAGGTAAAGACGAGCGTTCACGAGCGTGCTAGAAATGTTTGCCAATTGGCGTAAGGGCCCGAGTCCCTTCAATACCATGTGGAACGCTGTGGAACTAATGTGACGTAACGCCATGTTACGCAGATGCTTGATCGAGAGCGATCGCAAGGATGCCACGAACGTAAAGGCGGATGATAGGCGTCGTGATCACAGCAATCAAAAATGGAAATGATCGCACGAACACAAACAGTGCACCGTCTGTCCGTAGGCCGCCGCGTTGTAGTTTTGCGCACGTGTTGGCTGGCTGCGCAGTGAGCAGGCGCAGGCACGAGACAGGCACTTAATTTGAGCTCTAAACCATGCACCAGAGCGTTGGCGTGCGGCAGTTTTAGCGAACGGACGAACAAAATCACCGAAAATTAGTTCCATAATTTGCTGGCACGCAAAACGAGCATCATCAGTGTGTGCCAGCGTCGGTGCGCTGAGGTTACTGGCAAACGCTACGAGCATTCGAGCTGCCGTAAGCCGGCAACCGTTCGAGGAGCGTTGGATTTGTAGCGCAGCGGTATGACCGGACTGGGCAGAGGGCCAGGACGATCGGAGCAGTTTGGTTACCCCTTTTCGCTTGAAGCGCAATAGAAGCTCGTCCGGAAGTGGCCATCAAGGGCAAGGAAGAAACAGGAACCGTTTGCATCTTCTCCCACTTCCTCGCGCCTTCCACCTTTTGTCAACTGGCACCACACCACACCATCGACAGCATAAGGCGTCACTTGTTCAGCGTTTTTTTTTTTTCGGGAGTTGTCCATGTAGTGTACTGCTGCTACATCCGAAATGGCAACATATGTTGCCCTTCAGATCCTTCCTGGGGTGTTTTTTTTGTATGTGTGTGTGTGTAGAATGGATTGTCTTGAGAGGAACAGAACCTAAAATAAAGAAAAGCGCCTCAATTCTTCCGCACTCTTCTTGCCATAAGGGCTCCTCGATCGTTTGATCCCTTCGTGTCCCGCCTTGTTTCTATTCCTTGTGCGGTTTCCCCCAGCCCTTTGCAGTGACTCGGCTCGGCTTTTCCAACTGACTCGTTCTTCCTTCCTACAGTATAAAGGAAAAAGAATTGGACAAAAAGTGCATATCCACTCAGCACGGTGCAGGATGAACCGCAATGCGAAAGAGCGGACTCCTTCTCGGGCTGTGTGTATGTATTTGTTTGCACGATCGCCACGCTACTAGGGCTGGTAGCGGTGCGTCCAAAGCCTTACGCATGGTTGCGTTGCCATGTATGGCTGTCGTTGTTAATTGTATTGTGTTACCGATGCGTGTGCCAGTCGCGTGGCTCGTCCTGACGCAAAGCCGGGTGACGTGGTAACAGTTTAGTATAACACGACGATCACTGGACTGCCACTTGTAGTGACTGTAGTGATGAGTCGCCATTGAAGATCGTAAGTGATATGACAGGAGTTAAACGTATTTTGTCAAATTATATTAGTATTCTTATCTTTTATCATATTTGTTGTTAGATATTATGATCTTAGAATTGTGATGCTTTAAAAATAAATTAAACATTCTTCATACATTCACGAGGAACATGAGAAGAGATTTTAAGCAATTTGTTTTACACTTTTCCAAACTTGTGCAAAATTGTATCATTCTATACTTCAAGCCATTTTATACTCTTATGAGCAAGTCACATCAAAGAAATGATAGGAGATTCATGGATTGATCTCAGGTCATTGGAACTGGTAGACAAAAAAATCAGAATTGATCTATCGGATTGCAACGAAGGTTTATGCTTATCTTGACGAATGTACGAGTACGAGGAAACGACCCACAATAGGATATTGCGCATGTTATGCCATGTGAACCACTACACAATAAAACATTGATCTCAATAGGATCTCTGGGAAAACTGGAATGGGATTAAATTCTCTTTACATACATCTTTACTCTTAACTTTCAAAGATTGTATGCACTGATTACAATTATTCACGAATCAATCTGAGAAACTAATCACATTGCTTATGAGAAATTTTCTTCTCCACAAAGTGCAACCATGTCCCGGGTACGAAAAATGAGACTAAATAGTTGGTTGAATAGTAGTGAAGTTTCCAGAAGTTTGAAACACATCAACCGATAATTTTTCTTCCCAAAGTGTTCACATCAATCAAACCCATCATCACCCTTCTGCAACTGTACAACCAGGGCTTAATGCTGCACAAAATTTCATCCAGTCACGTCCGCAACCACATGGATGCGCGGACCCGAGAAAAGGAAGATCTTTCACATCGAAGCTGTTGTTGTTGTTATCCAATTAAACTTCCTGACAGCCATGGCGAAGTGTAAGGACGAGCGACTCAATTCGCTTGATCCTTTTTCCATCGGTACAGACGCAATGCAGCATCTAGTCACTAGAACCTAGCGCCCACAAAACATTGCATCCCAATGCCAATCGTTTCCTTCGAGTAGAAAGGGTCGAGTGATGAATTAATTTTCTCATCTCAACTCCACCTATTGAGTAGAGATGGTGGCGTAGATTTGGTTTTGTTTACCTAGTCGCCGATGTTCAGGGCGTGTTTATTTAAGAGGCAAAAACTAACGAATAACGCTCTATCAATCTCGTCGCGAGTTCTTTTTTTCTCTGCGCGAGCGCGAGCACACGCTGCGATAATGATACGCACGTCCAACGTCCGCGGGTACGCACATTTAAATTTTTGGGTGTCCTTTTCGGGAATGTTTTTTTATACGGTTGTTGAGTTAAGATGAATTCATTTCGGTGCCATATCTTCACCGTTTCGTCCGGCACGGTACCTTAAAACACTGCGCGATTTAACGATGTTTAAAACAATAATAAATAGCGCACAGTTCCAAGAAAGTGATCTCACCGCTGCGGTCAGATATCCCCGTCCAGGAAAGATGATCCAAATCCGTCCGAGTTGCCTCTCAATCGTTTCGGATCGCTTGTCCGTTCTTTTTGCTGGTTTCCTTTTGTCTTTGATGCGTGCTTTAGGTCCCCGCACGCACTATGCTGTGGTGCGTTGGTTTTTTACGGGTTTTATTCTGTTATTCTTCCCGCCTAATGCGCTACAAAGTTGCGGGGATGCTAGATAATTATAGGTTTGCCGCCTTTAAAACTTCACGAGCACGAGCTCGAACTAATGTTTT
>STHB01017905.1:0-12405 GCA_018908115.1 Anopheles rivulorum
AATTTGTTAGTGCAGCAGTCCGTTCGCACGGAACTACTTTTGCCTTTTAGTATTTACCATACGGAAGTGTGGTTTATATGTAAACCGAAAGCAAACGTTTAAAATACACACACTCGCACACGAGCACGATACTTCCGTATATTACCTAATGCATGCTATTTGTTATCATTTCTGTTCTAACTTTCGCGACGTTTTGTACGCAGCAGGTGAACTGTTGCAGCGGAGACACTATTTAAAAGACGGTTGGCGGATCTTAGTGGTAGCTTTAACATGTAAAGTCCATTAGACGGTGTCGCGCCTATTACCGTTGCCCCTTTGCAGCCGTGGCGATGTATGATAATTCAGGTTCACTGTCAAGAAGCAGACGGCAAGTAACTGTAACAAATGGCTTTATTAAGAAGGGTTCATAACGCTTTTGGTGTTTGTACTTAGCGAAGGTTTTGTCTTGGTGAAGTGGGTGGCATCTTTAAGGTTTTGATAAAATAATAGAAGACAGCATTAAATAAGTATTTTAAATTTTTTTTTTTTATTTATATCAGAACGGCCTGGCCGTATCAGACTAATTTTACCACGTAGCCGGCTAGTCAGACCGTGCTACGGGGGGGGCGGTCCGAATGAGATTTGAACCCGGTCCGGTCGTGTTAGGAACTGGCGCCGTTGCCAAATACACCACCGGGCCGCCCCAGTATTTTAAATTTTATTTTTTTTTTTAAAACTGGTTCACTAAGAAAATAAAATTATGATTTAAGTCAAATTATGGAACTAATGGAGACGCATGGTGGTTGATACTGTTGATAGATATTGTATGAAGAATTTAACAAAGAATTATAATTTAACTTAACATCAGTTCAATGATGAAAAGAGACAATTTGGTTATTGATAACTTCAGTTTAAAAAAGGTTTTGCAAAATATTTGCTTAAAAAAGGCGATTGTATTTGTTGATATGAAAGTTTATTAAAGTTACTTTTTGTACATTTGTTTTCGTCGAATTCCTTAACATTTATTTAAGAAAATGTTAGACCCTTTTATTTTTAACTATTGTATGTTTTATTGGTTTCTATAAAACTGCAGCCAATTAAATTTATAAAATTGCTATAAAGCTGTTGGTATGCATAGGGAATCATTGAAGATTTATTTCCATTTTTCGTATTTGAATAGTCAATTATTTAAATAAAATAATTGAAAACTTTAAAGTGCATTATGCTTTAGATTGTATGAAGAAAACCACAATTCAGATAGAAAATAGTTTCAAATTAACCGTACACCGGCTTCTCATTTGTTTGCATACGCTGCGACCAGAATGCGGCCTTGTCTAATATCAAAGGAAAAGAAACAATTGCCCCCAGCTATAGATCGTTGCTATAGAAAAACTTTAGCTGAAATGAAACAAAAAGGCAAAAAGTAGTTCTTCACGACGTACGGTTGTGTCTGACTGGAACATGCAGAACATAATTGAAATAGAATCAAATTTTCTTTATCGCTTATACCTTTACCGTTCCAGTAATATGTTCTGCACGGTAGAGCTGTTTGTTTCGCTTTGTGTGTATTGTTTGCCTGTGCGTTTGAATAAATTAGACATTTGCTTATATTTTTCAATGACATGTGTTCCAATTCCTGCGCGAAATGTCTGCCCCGAAATGCGATCGAAATGCGTTGCGAGTTGGTGAAAAAAAAACAAAAGTACGAAGGAATCGGCCAAAGTGGAATTGGTAATTGTTATTAAAACGTTATTAAAACATCGTGCACCACTACACCAGCAGCGTCAGCACCATGTCTGACAGTCGCTTATGATGTCAAGCTGGCCTCGGTCCCAGAATAACCAGGTGGTGTGCCCGGGATGCCACCGGAAGCAAAAGTTTCAACCACTTGTGAATGCGAAGTGCTTATCTGTCGTGGCGTAAAAGTTTAATTAATTCAAATCTCAAGATGCCCATCCATCGATCGGGCAGACGGGAACGCAGCCGGATGGTACTGTGCCGGTTGCAAGCAGATGACTAAAGTTTGACTAGTTATTCAGCCATAAGAATGGTGCTGTTGCCTATCCCGCTCAAGAGCGAGAGAGAGAGAGAGAGAGAGAGAGAGAGAGAGAGAGAGAGAGAGAAAGTCGGAAGTCGCGAAGGCACTAGGAGGGGAGAAAGTTCTTAAACTGATTAAAGCACATGATGGTTTGCTGGTTCGGTAGTAATTGGCCACATTGCAATCGGGTTGCGTCTGGGTAGTACAGGTAGAAGGAGTTTTTTTTGTTGATTCTTCTACCGGCAAGTATGGTTATACCGGCGCAAATGTCGATGCTTCCGTGGTAGTTTGGCCGAAATTGCAATCTTCAGAAGTCTATCAAATATAAAACTCACGTAGCGCTTAAGGTAAATGAAATCATAACGTTATTACCAAATATTGATCAGATTTGGGCTTTACTGGCGGGGCCTGCTTGTCCGTAAAGCAGAGAATGTCATGACGGGACTGGGGTTTGGGACAGAGATGATTTCTCGAATCAATTGAAACCCGTTCCGAACGAATGGACTTAGAAGCACCACCGAAGCACTCGAGCTGGGGTTTTTTTTTTGAAAAGTTGGTCCGATTGGTCGATAAGAAGTGTTTGTCTGTTTTGTTGACCAACGGAACAACGGCACAGGTTTTATGTTGTTAGGTTTTATTCTTAAAATTTTGCCACAAAAACACAAAAAAATGTTAAAATTGGATAATTTATTTCAAATATCTTTGTTATCGGTTTTTTAACACTTTACACTAGCAAACTGTACAACAAAACACAACAAATAAAGCTGATCTAAGGTGCACCTTGTTTGTAAAATCTTCCATTCCGTGTTCCCATGAGGAATGTTGGAAGTTTTTTGTGTAACCGTCTCGCTGGAATTTAAATAAACTTCAACTTTGGTGACGCAGCGGTACCAGAATTGACTATTTTTTCTCATTCTTCCTCTATTTTTATCTCTCTCTCTCTCTCTCTCTCTCTCTCTCTCTCGCAATGTTCCTCCTGTCGCCATGTTCAAAAACTAAACACAGCAACACACATACCTATTGGACGAGGGTCATTCGTAAAACTCGTTCCGGTTCCGGGAACTGGTCCACCTGCAACAGTAGATCAGTTTGCCCGCAAACAGCAATAGCACTTGTGACGGAACGTTGAACTACTTGTACCGTTCCGTTTCGTACCTTACAAAAACAAACGCCCAAAACCCTGAAGATCGGATGTGGAAGATGTGCATAGGGCAGGGAAGAGTTACAAAAAAGCTTTCCTAAACAAACATTTCGATCCATGATGGATTTTTTGCCCATTCCCATGCTTTTTCTTCCCCGCGTTTTCGTTTGTAGCAACAACAAAAAAAAAGGGGAAAGGAAAATGTGCTCCTGCTCCCAAGAAGTAAAAGTGTTCCCGGGGAACGAAGCATAATCAGGATGGACAAGATGCTGGAATTCATCAATTGAAGCGGTGTACATACGAAACGAAACATATGAAGGTGGTAGCTAGATAGATTGGTGAAGCGCATCCGTACGTTACCGGTGGCACGACGTGCCTTACTAAACCGACCAGCACCAGTGGAAAAGCATCTTGGGTGTGTAAAAGGTTTCTTTTTATTCCTTCGGCAACCCACCACATACACCACCGGTTTGAAGCACATTGTTTGATGTTGTTTTTGGACCGGTGCACCGGTGGCGTGGAGGTTTTGCCTGATCAGGATCTGCTCGACCAGTGAATGGGAAGCCGATGGGCACACCAGTGGTAAGTGTGACATCTTCACCCCACACCAAACTACTCGGTTCAGCTTCTGGTAGCGGGAGCGGAAGCCTGCCGATGGGAATTGAATACCAAATTAGATGCTGTAGAACAAATGGTTCGGGCGTTGTAAATTGAAATGGGGACTTTTTCTTTGCGGATAGTTCCCGAAAGTAGAATCGGTCGACCGATCCGGAGGAGCAAATGAAGAACGAATCAGTAAAAGGTTGGTTTCATGCTTGAGCTGTTTTACATCGCTCCAGTACCGGTTGGTTGGTGGTTGGGTTGTCCCGGCGAACAAGGTGCCAGCTGCCAGTTTGGTAATGTGTTCTCCAAAACCGGACACCATCGCAAGGACAGCTTCCGACCCGCACCCGCGTAAGAAAGGGATCGAACCATTAGGTGCGACACAAAAGGAATGGAGCTAACGACAGGAGAAAAAAAAGGCAAAGAATAGAACGGAAGCACGTACAGGTACACCTTAACCAGCCTGGAATGGACAGAAGCGAAGGTACGTCGACCCAGTCCTGCAAACCTGCTTAAGAAAAACCGAAGCGAAACCTTCCCCCGCCGAAAGCAGTTCAATCGTTTGACTTGTTGAAGGTTAATTGAGTGAAGAATCCCCGGGACAGCAACCAATCTATTGTTCGAAATTTTAATACCCATTCGTTTTACGGGGAAAACTAGTGCCGATGGATCAACAGAAGATGGCGCTGGGAAAAAAAGGAGCTGAACGAAGAAAAAAGAACCCTTGAAATTCTTGCACCAATACGACTTCCCGATCGTTTGGGCGGGGGACAGGAGGATGGTATCTTAAGACGGCGAAGACGTATCCAGTGTCCAGAACTCCCCCCCCCCCCGTTCCTATCCCCGCAATTGCCCTATTACATCCTGGTTGACTGTGGATGAAATATTCCGAAGCCATCCAGGAAGGCATAATTAATAATACTTTACATCGAGTGGCGCTGTCTTGGGCAGCAGCATCTCGGGAGAACGGCGAACGAACGTTTTGCTCAAGGTGCAAGCTAAAAAAAAAAAGAAAGGGATAATTACCATTCAGTGAAAAAGTGGAAAAACAGGAATGGCGAACGAAACTGGTAAAGAAAGCAGACCTTCCTTCCGAAAGACTTCTTTGATTTTTGCAAAAAGTTTTTCCCTGCTAAACTAAAGTCCTGGCAAGTATGGCACAGGGGGAAAACCCCCAGTTAGCACAAAACCGATGATCGACTTGCATCGTGAAGGGCGTTGAATATAGTTTTCTTTTAATATTTTTTTAATAGAGATGCTTATGCAGTCGTTGTGTGGCTGCCGTGTGGTTGATAACGGGCTGCAAATCGATGCTTGTTTTTCTCGCCACCATTTTTCTTTGCCCCCCAGGGGTTGGTGTGTTCCGGTAGAAAGAATTATAAATTTAGCGAAAATAATTGCTCACGATCACGCCAAGACATCACACACAGGGCAGCTTACGGTAGAATAATTCAACGTCCAACAGAACGACGTCACTGGACGTCACTTCAAAGCGAAACTGTCGCAAGCTGGTATGAAAATAGGGCGAGCGCGCTCGCACACAAACAAAATGGAAACAGGTGGAAGTGGAAAAATGCACCAAAGCTTACATTAATGGAAAGTTATCTCATTAATTACAGCGATTTTTGTTCTGTTTTTTTCTGCTGTTGTTGCCTTCTTTCTTTCATTGCCCGACTTGTGTTTTGTCTTTTCAATTAGCCGCTCATTCTTTTCATGTCCGGATGGTGTGGCACACTTTGCTCGTTATCATCATTCTACTAAGATGATGCAACTTTTACGTCAAAGGCATGAGGTTCCGGTGAAGACAAGTCGCTGGCAAAGGTAGGGAAGTTGTTAGTATAACTTTTAGCGCACATCGATGCCGGTGACATGTTTGGAAGCAATTATGTTTTTGTTTATTAGCGAGTTAATAATGCGCGGTATGGAAGGCGTAATATATAGGCAGATCGTCGCCTATATTTGTCGAAATAATCAAGTGCACAAAACACCACCACCCAACCGTTGCTGGCACGCTGCCCACATAGGGGACAACGGTGCAAAAAAAAAAATCCCGCTAAAGCAAATGGCAATGAAGGCAATTGGCATGGTGGAGGACGGATTTATCGTTCACACAAAGGACCTTTTCATTTTTCGCATGGTGGTAAAATGGTTTTTGGCAAGACGGGATTGCATTTAGCAAAAAAAAACCAACAACTACCCCGCTTAACAAGCAAACGTGCAACAGATTACGGTAAAGGATTTCATCCAACCCAGCCCCAATTCTAACCCAACGCACCGGGTTTTATGATATGCTAACTCGCGTCAGTGGTCCGGGGTTACTGATGTTTGTCTGTATGTTTTGGGCAGACTTGGAGGGGGGAGGGAGGAGGAGTATGGGAAGGGGTAAGGGGTGTGGTATGAGGGTACATTTGTTTTATTGCAAAGCATTATTGCCATTTTCGCAAATTCACCTTTCAACGCAACACTTTGCCCCGTGATCGTATCCGTAAATCCGTTGATAAAAAGTGTGTGCGTGAAAGCAGAAGAAAAAAAAACACGGACAGCGATTGGATTGGGTCGACAAATATTTCAGAACGGGGGAGTTTTGTTTTTTTTTTTTGCTAAACCCACTCCCGTTCACCAATTATTTGTGTATCCTGGTATCCGATATGAGTTCTTGGTTGCCTTGGAAAAAATGGAGTAAATCGAGATAGAGAGAGAGAGAGAAAAAGAGAGCATTTTGCACATTGGCAGGTTGCTTACCGCAATGGTTATATCTCGTGCGCTTGCTACCATCAACAGACAGATAGATACACCGGACACACACCTACACACCGGCAGCCGGATTGTGGTTGCTTTTTTTCTCTCTCTCTCTCTCTCTATTGGTCCATAATCCCGCTGACGTTTATCGCTGCTCCGATAAGCGATACGAATGGGCACCGGCAGCAGCACGATGGGTCCCGGCAAGTGCTGCGTTTTCATTTTTCCCCGATAACATTTACATTAGATTAAATTCCATTTTATTATCGACTTTGGATTATCGCTTATTCGCATGCGACAGTTTGGCGTGACCTCGCGCAGGTCCTTCGGTTCTTCCTATGGTACGGCTGATGCGTCTTCTCGGTTTCGAGCTGCCAGTTTCGAGCTGCGGTTTTCGACTGGTTCGTGACATAGCGGTCCGCAAGTACGGTTGCACAAGAGCAGAATTGCGCGAATCAAGTCAAGTCCACTATCCACACAACCATTGCATCGAATCGACTCAACACACCACCAACACGGGGTTAAAGCAGTGAAACTAAAATCGAAAACTGGAAAGAGAAAAATACGCCATGCGCCATTTGCGGCACGGCAAGGGTGGTTAAAGCCACTGCCCGTCCATTTGGGGGAAACTATCGCTTCACCCGGAACACCGGGCGACCCGGGCGTGACAATGTGAAACGACCTGCCGCGTGGAAAAGCTGCACGTTTTTCATTCTAGCACGTTTTTGGCCGAAGCGATGAAGATAGGACCTTTAATTGCTTCCGATGTCTGATCTGGGGGCCTGGCATTTTATTACAAACCGGCTCACCGCCTCCGGGACGGCTGGGTACCGGGACAGGATTGATCTTGATCTCTAATTGGTCGATATAAAATTGGAATTTATTTCTTATCTAATTGGCCTTCCTCATCGCACGGGAGTTTTTTTTTGGTTTGTTTGAAATGTTGCGTTTTGTCGTTTTGTTCACGGGGCACGGGAACTGTGATACCGATGAGTGCCAATGCCCGGCGATTGGTCACGCAATTGGCGGCGAGCGTAGCAAGGTCCCCCTTCCACGGTCCCCCTCCTAGAAAAGGACACCTCCCAAAGGATTGAAGGGAGATTTTTATTGGGGTGGAGGAGGGGGGAGGAGGGTGTGGCAGGATGTGGGAGGGTGGATAGAAAGCAACAAAAAAAGCTCCACAATTTTAATACGAGGGAAGCAATTTTTTCGTTGCTCCGTTTTGCTTTTCATTTATCGATCGATATAAATAGTTGACAAGGTATATGTGTGTGCGTGCGTGTAAGGATGGTAATATAAAAATGTGTCAATGTACCTGAAAAAATATAACATCACAAAAGATACATTATATGAGACAATAAAAAGAACACAAAAACCCAATGAATGACACCGGAAGAACGTGCAACTTCATTTCGTTAATGGACGGCGTCTTTCCCATATCCGGATTCACCTTTTGTACGCAACAATCGCGCGTCCTCACACACACACACACACACAGAGACAGGGGGAGACAGCAGAAACAAAAAGTCGTCACAGACCGGGTTGGGGTGTGGGAATACTGGAAACACGGAAGCATTTTTCGTTCGCATCACCGTTATCATTAACCATTGTTTAGTGATGTTACACATGCAATAATTACCGCTTTCCCGAGCATACCGGGCGTATGAACATGAACTGGTAGGGCTTGGCAAATCGGGCGGTGACCTATTTTTTTTTGTTTTCAAATTCACCAGGTTCTAAAAAAAAAGTGGCTCAGACATCGGCACTTTGTTGTGGAATGTGAACTCCGGAGGGTATGCAGGGTGGTTTGCTTTAGCTAATCCTCACCGTACAAAGGGAGGCAATTTGTTTAATTCGGTGTTTGGATTTTTGTAGTGTTCACGTACATCCTGAGGCATAGTTATGTAGTGCAGTGTAAGCTTGTTTGTTTATTGGTGTTTTTTTTTCGTTTCGTTTCGTTGTTGCAAGTATTGCGTGATGTAAACCACTCCCGGCACGTTTACAATGCAGTTAGCAATTGTACAAATAATACGGTTCGAGCGGCCAATTTGCCGTGCGTTTGAGGGTTTGCTGGTAGTCCGTGCTACGCCTGAAAAGGTGAAAATTTTCTCTAATTTTAACTCCAGCTCCAGTGACCCTCTCGAAGTCCGCTTCGCATGATAAGCTGCACTTTGAAGCATTTCAATCATATTGCCGCGCGGTATCAGCTTGCTTTCGAACGTTTGCACGTCACTCGTCTGGTTAATCGGGTGGGAAATAATTTATTAAATTATGTTTTGCATTGGTGGCGAGGTGCGTTCTAGAGGCGACCAGCGGCCAGTACTTGATGCAGATGGTTCGTGGCTGGCGGACGGTTAATTAGTAGGATCACTAAACCGACCGTGTGCCGTGTGCAGTTTGCGTGAGATGAAAGACAGTGGGACTGCCACTTGAGCCACATCCGTCCGCCTGTTGGTGTGGGGGCGTTCCGGGTGTTGGGATGCTGTCACTGGCCCAAGTCCCGTCCATCATCCGGTAAGTGATCCCTTCCCCGAGTGCGCTTAAGTGGCTCAAGAAAGCTGGAAAACGGAAAACGGTACCGGCAACCCTTAACTGACTGACTGTCTGCGTTGCAAAGGACAAGTCAGTCAAAAACAGCCAAGCGCTGGCGCCGGCATGGTGGATTTAGCGGATGCACAAACGCACACAATCGACCGGCTTCAATTAAAACATCACTCAATATGTACCGGCAAACGGGCGCCAACTGCCAACCGGGTAAGCTTAGCCGTTGCCGGATCCGTCACCACTTTTCATCCCCTTCATTACCTCCCTCCCCCCTCAACCCCTTTGCTGACTACAGTTGAGGCGTCCGTACACTTCTCTCTTCTCCCTTCTCCTCTCTTCTCCTCCCCCCCCCCTTCCCCACTTTTCCCCAATGGTGGGTATTATGCGGCTGTTAAACGGCTTGCGGTACCGTTTGCATCCAAAGCCATCCCACAGTACGTTGCAACTGCTGGCTGGCCGGAATTATTTATCACCCCAGCATCACTCCCACGGCATGCAAAAGAGGGCGAAAGGTGGCAATGGCCGAAACGGTAGTGCATCATAAAAGCATACGAAGTAAAACGAAAAAAATTAAACCATAAAAGCTACAACGCACCAGCACAGGTATCGGGAACCACGCGAGTAACACAATTTGGAGCGCACGTTTGGTTTATGTATCCCTTTTAAAGGTTTCAGCTTCGTCTGTTTTTTTTTCTTCTCCTGGGAAGGGAGATGCTGGATGTTTGTATGTGTCTCGTTGTGTGTGTGTGTGTGTGTTTTTTTCCTCCCTTTCAGCTAAACTGTTCACTGTTGCGCCAGAACCGGAGCGGTCGGTGCGCGGTGCATTATTATCGTTTCGGGTAAAATTTAAATATCGTCTCGCCGTTTGCTACATCACGAGCGTAACGCTCACATGGCCCGAGCGTGAAGCTGTTGTCGCTGAACAAGCTGCTCTATGCGAGGATGGATTGGGTTGCATCTATCGGTATGGGACTATAGTTGCACGCCGTGTACCGAAACCATGATGCCGTTGCACATGCAATGGACCAACCGTGTGTTGGTCTGATCTATCCCCTATCTATCCCCTACTACGGTGGAATGGTGGCACGTCGCTTGACATGCTCTAACACAACGCGTATATGTGTGGGACAAACCGGGTCGGACATGACGGACATGGTAACAATACATAAGCGAGTGAGATAGCAACAGCAGCAGCAGCAGCAGGAACAGAACACTTGGTCATCCGTAAGCGTACTGCTACTGCAACTGACAGAATGCAACTCCTGTCAGTCAACCCATCATAAGTGGTGGTTCCTGGTGCCACATGTGTACCAACCGATCCTCACCCAGCGATGGAACCATATTGGAACCATAGCGATAGCATTATACTACTGCTGCTGTTGCTGCTGCTTCCAGTAGAATGGAAGGTGCTCGAGATGATTTTAACCCGCTACTCGCCTTGAAGTGTCATTTGCAAATAAAAGCGTTCCGTTCGCTGGGCGTATGTGGGTACGTAGGGTACCAACCATGGCCAAGCGCAAAGTATTAGAAAACCAGCCAAAGCACGCCCACGTTCGACGAACGGATGAGATCGGGGTCGTTTTTCATGCGGGAGGATGAGGGGGGGGGGAGTAAGGGGGAGATGGCGAGCATAAAAGCCGTGATTGAAGCGATGGCACGCTGTGTGGATATAATAAGCAATTTTAAACGAATCACTGCACTACTGTGCGGGATAACATCGACGAGCGATTGGTGTTGCACACCGGCGCGAAACACCGTTCGACATAAATACATTACGTTTAAAGGAGCAAAACAAAACAAAAGAGATAGAAGGCAAACCAAACGAACAGAATTAAATTTCAATCGAATCAACTCGATCGTGATCGATCCGTTGCACCGTAGGAAAAGCGAAACAAAGCGATACAATTAGCAAACTTGCTCTATAAGTCAGCCACGAATGCGATGAATGGTGTGCATCTGAAATCCATCTTGAAGGGATTATTTATGTTTGCGCTTTTTTCTCTGTGTACTTTACACCATCCCAGCAACACAAGCAAAAGGCACGCAAAAAGGCGCCCGATTTCCCGATTCCCAGTTCTGCCGTGGTTCCCCGAACAGCAGTCATGTTTCGAGCGCATCATCAAAGCGAAATTTGTTTCCAATAAAAATCTCGCCATGGTCTATAAAAAAGGGAGTTTTATGCTGCAACAACTGGGCAACTTTTTCTTCCCTAGGCTAGAAGAAGTCGAAACACTTTGGGTTGGAGGGACGGCGCTCGCTGCAGTTTCGGATGGTGTTTGGCGGTTTGTTTTCCCATTTTTCTTTTGCCTGCGTTCTTGTTTTTTAGATGGAAGGAAAATCAGTTGCCGATTTGCTGACGCGAATTAATGCTACCCGATGACAGAAACCGAAACGAAAATCACCCCAAATTTGTCGCCGGATGCGTCGTCACCCGGGCAGTTAATGATAATATGATCGTAAATTGAAACCGAGCCGGCAAACGCTTTACAAACGCACGGAAAACAAACGGGACACCGAACGATATGGAGAGATCATAAATTAGTGTCTGAATAGATTAAAACGAGCTGCAGCGACGGCGAAGCGCGAAAGACAAATAAATAAACGCTCGTCAAGCGTGATTGTTATGAGCTTTTTCGCTGTTTCCCTTTTTTTCCCCACCGTGCGCTCGCTTGTTGATATCCAGCAGGGGCACTCACTTAGCTGTGGATCAGTGATTGGAAGAGAACCCATCATCATCATCATCATCATCATCATCATCTGGTTGCTAGACTGTGTTGTGTTTGCTGTGTTTTGACCTACCACGGCCGTTACGCTGGGAATGCAAGTTGGAAACACTTGAAGGTGGGCTGGAAACGATCGACAGCCAACGAGGTTCGGCTAAAGTGCATTAGGGATTTTTCTTGCCTCTTCACCCGGAGGAGCGCTGCGTTTTTCCCACCCAACCACTACACAACCTGCCAGAAGCGCCAAACTCGTGGATGGGAAAAGTGGAAAACTGGAGGTGGAAAATTGAAGCGAAAATGAAGGCGTTTGACGTAAAACAAAGACCACGGAACGAAATGGATGGCAACACATCGTTTTCACGGTGGTTTTTTTTTTAACAAAACCCGGGTGGTAAAGGTTGAGGCCTTCCTTCGGGCTTGCCACACTTCCCGATGATTTATGCTGAGCTGGGTTTAGCCTTGTTTTCTTTTTCTCTATCTCTAACTCTCTCTCTCTCTCACTCTCTCGCATTTTCTCTCTTTCGTTTTCCGACGATCGCGACGCCACACCGGCCTTTGGCGTAACTTCATTTGTTATTTTATTTTCTTAGGGATGAATGGCATGGATGGGATCATGGAACCATCCCAAGCAACCAGCC
>STHB01017943.1:0-12403 GCA_018908115.1 Anopheles rivulorum
AAATCGTTAATCGACCCATCCATCAAGTGCCGGCGAGCCGCCACCACCAGATCCGATCCGGGGCTTTAAGGCTTTAAGCTCAGTCCATTAATTATGGGAGTAAAGTCCCAGCCTTTCGGGAGGCTTCGGCAGGATCCAGTTTAAAGACACATGGCAGCTGTGGAGCAGTGCGAGTGCCTCACAAAACAATCACTTTTCCGTGCTAAATGTGGCGTAAAATAATTCCCAACCAGCGCATTTCGGGGAAGTTGGAGGCTTCCGTGTAGGCATTAGTGACGTCGCTCGGAGCGCTCTCGCACCATACTTTGCTGCGTCGAAGAATCGAATAATCTGTATCGTATCGTGGTAATGGAAAACCTCTGTTTACTCTTGCTCATTTTATGTCTGCCCTTCACACAAAAAAAAAATCCCGCACGTCGAGCTCTTCAACTGCCGCGAGAGAGATAGACAAGGCTTATGTAAATCTCACTCAACCACTATCGGACCGAAAACAGATGCTGCACAGCACTTCAACACCCTCCGATTTTGAGTTCCCCGTTGCAAAAAAAGGTGTTTGTATGTGTGTTTGTTTATTTGTTTGTGAAAAGGATTAAAATCTCGCACCGACAACCGGACACCGAAGGACGACAAATGGCTAATCTAATGCCCGCGCCACTGTGTGTGCCTAACCGAAGAAGTGTGCCGTCCAATGCGTAAGAATGTCAACAATCAAACGGGAACCTCCCCTGGGGACGAGACAAACATTTTAGGCCCCTTTTCATGCCAACGGAAGCAAAATGTAAGCAAAAAAAAGGGATGAGAGAGAAATTGGTGGATTACACCAATGTTGGGCGAACCCTTCGACCATAATCCCGACCACGGGAGTGCGCGATTCGATGCGATTCTATTACATCGATATATCTCACCGTGCGGTTACGGAACTTCGCGTCCGTCTGTTTGATTATTTCGATGATTACTATTTCATCGAGCCGCATCGAACGTTCGAATCAAAGCCAAAGCCCCACACTTGATCGTTTCCCCCAACGTACGTACTGCTTGCTGATCGTGTCAGCATTCGAAGGGTGCGGTTTGCTATCTTTGTGCCCTGTGTGATGCCATTCCGGAAACTTCCGGCAAGAAGATTCGTCGAAAAAGGGGAATGTCCCGTCGGTATCCTGGTGCGTTGAAGTGTAATTTAATTGTGGCGAATGAATAGCCCGGAGAGCGTGGGCACAAATTGAGCTATTTTGTGGCGTCTTTTGGGTTGCGGAATAAATTGATTACATGGATCAAGGTTTTGGAATAATATATTTTCTCTTAATATGAAAGCATATTTATACACTTCCTAAAGAGCTCTCTAGACTGTACTTCATCTAAAGCAACCCATTCTCTATCGCTCTCGACTTCTGCCTAATAACAACAACGGATCAAGCGATCCTTCTTACGCACAAACCGCGTACACACATGCACCATTAATTAAAGCGCTTGGAGTGCTTTTGAGGTGATAACAAAAAGCCGCAATCAATCACACCGCCACAATATAAACACGCCAATTGATTTCCATAACACTTGCAAAATCGTGTCTCACTCTCCCTCTATCGCTCATTGAAAAGTCCTCGTTCCATTGTTCCATTGGCAAGTCCTTGGCAAGTACCAACTCCAACTTATCCACCGGAGAGCGGTCTCATGCGGCGAGAATTTATCCTCGCGCACGGATAATGGAATTAGGTGGTAATAAAATACATACAATCTGCTACCAAGGACTTCTCATTCGCTCTCTGTTGCTAGCACCATCAACATTCCCGCCATTGAATGAGGGAAATTCTATAGCCATCAGTCGGCGAAGCAGCATCCCTAAAAATTTAATCCTCATTCATCGTACATTAACATATTTCACTTGCCGGCACAGGCGTTTTTCGCTCCTGCGACTGACATCCTCGTCATACGCATCGCTTACGCACAAACTCCCGTCGTCCGGTTCACGTGTCCCCTTGTTGTTCTAACAGTTACCCGGGGTATTCTTTTCTATTTTGTCCCAGGAAATGTCGGCTGGGCATCTTTTTCGCTCCCTATCGCTATTTATTGCTGTTTATTGATCTAATCTTGGCCACGTGTCTGCTCTATAGAAGGCAAAAGTGACTTTTGACGGGCCATACGGAGCAAGCAAGACGCGGGAACGTGGAATTTTCTATTTAAAATAATATTACATTTTTTAACGTTGTTTTTGGTGTTTTTGGTGAACGAAGAAAAGTGGCATGATCGTGCTGAAAATGATAAAACAATGACTTAAGAACCCTTTTTAGAAACATAAACGGCCAATGTGTGTTTTTGTATGTATATCGTGTCCAATCACGTTTCAGTCTTCAAGAGTATTATTTAGGACAACTTCACCCATCGCTCTAGGGCGATTGGTCTATGGCTCTTTTCACGTGTCATATCTTCATCACGCGTACACGACCGGCCCGAGGGAAAAAAGGTGAAAAGAAATCAACCAGATTATGACTCTTGTGGCCAGATTTATTGTGGCCCTCGCTCCGCAATGGTTGAAGGGGTGTCGAATTTCATCCGTAAATATTTTCACTTCACCCTACGGAAAGCGGTCGGGGATCTTATCGGCCCTCTAATAGCGGATGCTTGCAGGCAGGAAGCCACTTCCCGGAAAGGAACGCCAAAAAATGATGAACATCAACCAGATAAGGTAGGCAATATCCGGAGAACATCCAGGAATCCTTTGCGGTACGGAGGAGTCTCCATCAGGGATACTGGAGTTACTTGGCAATAAGAGAACGAAAAAACATCCCATTACCAACAGATTGAAGAAGCTGGCCGGGTCCTTAAGGCCACCTTTCTCAAGTGAAGTTAATTGCTTCTAAATGGGCAAACTAATGAGCAAGTTCCAGCGCGCGCACACACGCGGCACTAAGGTGTCAGAAGTTGAAGTTGGCCGACTTACCTTCCACTTCGGTGGGTATTTGTTTGATAAATGATTACTCCTAACCCCAAACATCCTTTCGGACATCTCGAGAATATTGGGATGTTACATCCTGGGAGTAAAGGTCCCTACATTCGTTTCCTATTCCCATCAGACGCTTCTGTATTACGACACATTGTTAGTGTTTTGTACAAAAGTTCAAGCTGTTCCGGGACGTTTTTCTCCCCAGCAGAGCAGCAGTGCATTAAGTAAAATCCGTAACCGTTTCAACGAACACGTCCAAATGCCTACAGCGGCAGAATAAATCGTGCCAAACATCGTGCCCAATTTGTAGCGCCTACTCTCGCATGCCTGCTCGTGGTTCGGTTTGATGCTGATCCGGATTTACGTCTGTTTTCACTTACTTTCCCATTTGTCCCCGGTTAGCACCCCGAAAACCCGCATCAAACATGGTGGTGCCGGACGGAAGTTCGCCTTTCGTGCGTTGTTTGGTGTGTCCTTTTGTTTTCTCTCTGTATCCCTTGTCTCTCTGTTGTCGCTTTCCTTCGAGCAAACAATTTTCGCTCCTAATCGAGTCCCGTGATTTAATGGGAGGGTTCTCTGACCCATCCCGTCCCGATTCCCCCACTTACCTGTCTTCACCTGATACTTGAGCGTCATGGCACAGTCCTTCACCAGCTGTTGCAGCGTGACCGGATCCTCCGGTATGTCCAGCGTGAGCAGCTTCTTCATGTCCTCCGGATGGTGGAAATCGAGTATCTTCTCCTTCCGGTCGTTCTGTATGTTCACGTAGTCGACCAGCAGCTCGGCGATTTTGTTCAGGAACTCGCGCGTTTCCGCCGAATCGGCCGATTGCACCACCGGGATGATGTCTTTAATGTCGGGCGAGAGTGAGAAGTAGAAGAGGTAAAGCGAGAAATTTAATTATATTTTCCTCGCTTTAAAGTACGAAATGGGATCTGTTGGACATATGTGTAGAGATATGATATCGCAATTTAAGCTTACGGGAGTTCTTTTTATAAATACAAACTTCTTCGTCTAATAGTCACACACAATCAAACCTTACACCTATATATATAAAAAAAGTATTTCTACTTCATTTTTCCGTTGGAGATGCCGGGTATCGATCCCGGTACCTCTCACATGCTAAGCGAGCGCTCTACCATCTGAGCTACATCCCCCGGTTGAATGACAGCCAATTGTTTTGGCTAAAATTGCTTACATCCACCAAAGCACCTTTCCGATTAATGCTTGAACTGGTTTTAAAACAAACACGCGATTCCGATATGTAACTGCGTATCGCCCAAACCCCACCAGTAACCATGTGCGTCAGCATGTTTCCTATGCTGAGCGCGTGGACACTGTAATCGCGCAATCAGCCCGCGTCGTTGGTCGCGCGACAGTGAAAGGCGAACCCGATCGCTCGACACCTGTGCGTTGTGTGGTACAGTGTTTAAAAATAGCTTCCAATACCAATTGCGATACGGGTGGGGACAAACAACTGTATTTGTGCTTTAAACCAGACTTTTTAAAGCTACATTTCGTTTTATTAACAAGTTTTGTACCAACAAAAACGTAAACTAGAGCAGAAATATTATTACCTTTAGGTGATCCTTTACCATAAACCTTGTCCTATTGTTGGACTAAATCTAGTGCAATAAATATAAATAACATAAATCCAAATAGCTGAGGTGGCTTTGCAGAACTAGTCACCCAAAATCCTCAATTAGCAATTATTTGTGTAATAAAAAAAACCTCGCTCCTAGAAGGGCACATGGGCCAATGGTACAAGAAGGAAAGAGATTTTTCAATCTAAAAGGGCGCAAATATTGCAAAACAAAAAAGAAAAAAAACGGAAGGAAAAACTTCCCTTGTGCAAGACACCAATGATGGGTACTGTGTGGCGCAGTTTGAACCTTCGGCATTTGCAATGGTGACTTGCCGCATTGGAATTGTTTCCCGCTTTGGCCGGGACGGCCCTTCTGCTGTCGGGCGGTGTGCAACAATTCCGCACTCGAAGGGATTTTAATATTAAAGTTCCTATTCACTCTCCCTTCTCCCATTCCGTCCCTTTTCCCATTGCACCCCTTCAGGCCATTCATCGTATGTATCTTCCCCCTAGCAGTACGGTTTCACCCTCTGCTTGCTTGTGTTGGGCATGAGTTTGCCCGCTGACATGGCGCAAGCTATTTATTTCCCTATTTTCGTCTATCAACGTTAAACAACGCGCTGGGAATACGCGGCGGCCCTGCACACGGAAAGAATGTGTTTTATTTGAGCAATTAGTGTTGATATCGTTTTAATTAAGGATTTCTCAGACGTTACTCGGTGCAGCTTTTACCCCATTTTGGGTTAAGCGGATCGAGGGAAGCGAATTTCCCGGTACCGTCGTGTCAATGTGGCTGCTGGCCGTAACACCGTAAATCCAAAAAGAACCCATCATGCCACTCTTGAGGCAGCACTCGACCACAACCACCAACGATTCTCTCGGTCGCTCTCTCTCTCTCTCTAGGGAGCCATCACCAGCGCCAACGTACGTTCGGTTCGGTAGAGGATTAGATAAAAAATGAACCGTATTGACAGGTAGTGCGAGAGCCCATCTCTCGATAAAGGTCGATCCGGTAAACCGCCTTGGGACGCATTCGGGAAAATGGTGAAAAACGATTTTTATAGACTACCCGGTAGGCCCCCATCCGAGCAGGCGGCACGGATGGCTTGCCGCACCAATCTATCTATCCATCATGCACCTAATCCGCTGGCGCTGGCGAATGACTAGGAAATTGATTTTCCTTCCCCATGAAGATGGGCCACGTTGTTTCACCGGGCATTGGCATCTAGTTGTTGGGCCGACCAAACATTGACCTGAGATAACATTCTCTTTTTCTGTTCTCGCTGACCCATGGAGAACGATGAAACTGTACCATTTTCGGGGGCATCTTCTTGTGCTCTTTCGTCTGAACAAAAGGATCTTTCGATGTCTTTCTTCCTGGCGGTTATCATAACTTACAAGACTTATCGTGGAATAATGATAAATCTATTTTGCACCTTTCTTTCCTATTGATTTTCCCACACCACTCGGAAGCATTCTGAGACGATGTTCAAAAGGATGAACACGGCCACAACCAAAAGGGGAAAGGATGTTTGGGTTTGAGCTACTGCATTGTGCTGTACTTTTGTTTGGTGTGAGTTGATAACTTCTTTTATCACAATGTTAGCTATGGTTTTGTCCCTTTTCTTTGATATTTTATATGCTATTTTAATATAAGCTTTGAGTTTGTTGTTTTCCTGTTTTCTTTTGTCAATTGTTTCATTTATTTTCTTCTCTTTATGTTTCGTTTTAGCAGATATTTTACTTTTACTGCCTTTTTAACTTTTATCTTCAATTACTTTTCCTTGACACAAATATTAACTTAATTCCAAAGAACTTTCCTCCTTATAAATATATTTTTAAAATGTGTCACGAAGATTCTTACAAAACTCCTCTTTACATCAAAGAGCATACAAAGTCTATCGTATTTTCCATCTCAACCGTTCCAAAAATGTCCTCTTATCAAACCAACAGTCACATTCATCGCAGAAACTTCATCTCCTTCTTTTGTTGCGCTTTGGCATGATGCTTGATAACACCACACATCCTTCGCATGAGTGGTCACTTCAAACGTGTGCCGGTTCATGTATTTTTTTTTCTTCCTCCCAGCGACCTGTCACAACCGGATGCAATCGAGATCGAGCTTGTGTACATTTCTTCAGCCGAAACTTTGCGCCATTTCCCACCCGAAGAAAGGGAAATGGCAACACGGTAACCCGTCCCATACAGTGGCATAAGGCCGTGTCCGTGCCTTTTCCTGACAGGTCGGAGCGCAGTAGTGCAGACACTCACCGACGCCGTTTGGCCGTTTTGGCTTTCGGCTGTGTTCGGTGCACTGTGCGCCTAATGCCTGACCGCCGCCTCTTGGTTTTGTTGCGCACGAGTGATTTCAATTATGTCTGCAACTAACGATCCGTTAAAGTGTAGATAATCGGTTTTATGTATCGGTAGCCAAATATTTGCGTCCCCGTGCATCCACGGCCCATGGCACAACGGACGGTTCCACCCTTACGCTGTCGGAAATTGTCGCTGTCCCGGGTTCGCGGCGTTAAAGGAGGGCGCGCTTGTCGTGTACGATTTTTCCCCTGTTGTTTTTCCTGAAACACGGAACAGGAATGCAGGGATGGCAAAGGTGAAACTATTTTTCATCCCTGTCATCCCGCTTCGCTGGCTTCGTTGGAATGTGTTTGCTTGCATTGTACGTTTACCCTACCATTGTGCTATCATACAACGACCGGGAAGCAAAATTTAATAAAACCGGCCACACATTTTTCACATTCCTTAACGCAATTTGCCTTCGCTTTTTCACTAAAAGCAAAGTTTGTTTTATGGTGTTTGGTGAATAAATAAAACACACAAAAACCTACAAACCGGTTCACAGTATAAGCGATACGGTTTTTAGTTATTAAACAAATACTTTACCGAAACCTTTTCCATCCCAAAACAAAATATGATTTTTCGCCCCTTTTTTGTCTGCAGTAAGCGAGCATCAACAACAAATAGGATGTGTAATCAAAATCGTTTTGTTACAAGGGACACGACACGTTTTACCTTCCTGCCTTGTGCTGTGTGTCAATTTTTCTGTGACGCCTTTTATTTCGTCCCACCGACTTTCTGTCCGTCAGACCCGAGAGCTGACACACAGAAGATCCCTTCAAGCCGTGGGCAAACATTTTAATATTGCAAACATATTTCACCAACGGTGCAATCTGGTGATGACTGACGAGGACGGAAGTAACACTTGTGATGAAGTGCGTCAGCACAAACTGCGTCAGTTGGTGGATTGGGGGGAGTTTTTTTTTGTTGGTTATATTTTTTGTAACATAATACAAAATGATAATTTTCGTACTAAAATGGGTAAGTAAAATGAGTATTCAAAACAATAAAGCATTCAAGAGCTATTTTTTCCATTATTATTATTCGTCCTCTGACGTAAGAGTCCCGAATACTAATAAGCTGGTGCAGTAAGCTTATTGTGGTCGCATACACATATTTGTGTTTACCTTTAAGCGATTCTGACCCCACGGGGTTCCACACATGCGCAACATGCGGCAGCAAAATTCTTTCTTGGGTTATGCAACATCTCTAAAATTCGGAACAACATCCGATGACGTCAATGGCCTACTAATTTGGGCTACCAGAGTAGTAACTGTGTCACAAATACCAAGCCTATGGTTAAATTCTGGTCCATTTTTTTCTACTCCATTTTATATAGCCTAATTCTAGCATCGAACTCGTCAATTTGTAAGGCGAAAGCACATTTCCGTTTCCAATTTTAATGGGGGGGGGGCAAGCCTACCCACACTCACAGCTTCATGGCGCATGAACCTCGCGTAAAGAACCTGCGCATTATTTGCAAGCTTTGGTTCTTCCACTGTAAGAACCTCACTTTGTAACCCAAATGAAGGTTATTTGGAAACGAAATGGATGAGAGGATGGTAAAATTAATGTACGATCGTTATGTTGCCTGAGGAGTTTGATAGCCAAAATGGCATCAAAGGAGAGCTATTTCTTCCTATGCTCACGTGCTTAGTATTTTGTAGTAGCAGGACTACTAGGTTAAAGCATTACAAGGAGAAAGTTAATTTTACAATTAGAGCTACGCTATATCGATCCAAGCAAGCAGTTCTCTTAGTTGCTTACGTTGAACATTTGGAGATTTAATATTCTACTTTTGAAGTTGTTTCTATCCATTAATTAGTTTTTATCACAGAAAAAAGAATTATGCTTTTGCTTCATTTTTTGGTACGTTTTTTCTCATTTACTTAACAAACTTTTTGTTAAACAAACAACATTTTTCTATAATTTGTTTTTCTTTTCCCCGCGTTACGTAACATCTTATCTTATACGTCTTATGTAACGTCTCTCCTTTCAACTTACCTTTCGCTGTGAGCTTTGCCGTTTTGTCGGACAGTTTATACTTTTCCACGTTTATCGACGTCATTTTTCCTGTCTGTTTGCTGTTAGCAAAAAGAAACAAGGGATTCATTTTAAACTTTTAATAATAAAAAAGGGACTTAACTGTTTTTTGTTTGTTTGTGTGCGTACCTTTTGATAGCGTTTTTTTCTGGCTTTAATGTGTTTAAAGGGAGTTACACGTTTGAACTAATCTTTTCTTCACTATACTTTACTAGTTTTCACTTCAAATTCCGAATCGGAATGATTATGTAACAGACAACAGTGTCGATACGCTATCACAACCAGGAAAAGGTCGTCGTCGTTGTGGCCAAAGTCTGCGTTGCGATGTTATTGCAAGCAACCCGGTTGGGAACAGGGTTTTGCAGACGGTTTTTTTTCTTTTAGCTGGGAGGCTCAATTCCTGCCGACACGCACGGATTGCACGCACGCAACACCTGGGACACTGGCACAAGCACCGTACTGCACGGGTACACGGGTATCCGGACGGACCGCAGCAACTGATCACTCACAGAAACAAAACCGTACTGTCCGACGTTCTCGCGAGCTGTGATGGCTGGTGTATGGATTCCACCAGCGAGCAGAACGATTCTGTCGCCCGGTCGAGCTTTTCTCGGCCAGCAGCAGCAGCATCAGCAGCCTCCCACATAGAATCTCTCTACACAAACGGATCCATTACGTCATCGTTCAGGCCCCAGCGGAAAAAGCTGTGGCCGCCATCATGGTTGAGGCGGAGCTACCATGCACGGTTTGCGTGCCGTGCGCACAGCAAACGATGAAGAAGAATTCCTTCCTTGAATTCCCCTACACGTGGGAGAAACCAACAATTGTTGGAGGGGAAAATGAATATTTTATGTACTTTCTGCCACCCCACAGGGTGACAGGATTGTGGGAGAATTTGTGTGGGATTTGGGTAGAATGGCTTCTGCCTGCCGGTACTTTACGGTACGGCAAAATGATACGGCGATGGCAAGCATTGAAATTCAACGAAAAGAATCCATCCCACCATCGACTCTAACGTGTCCAGGCCGGTCACTGGATGGACACGTGTGTCGTGCCAAAAACGTTACAGCGAGCTGCAGCGGATAAATAATAAATAATTCCCTTCCCTTCGTTCAGCTAACTACAAGTACTCTTGTGTACTGTTGTACACTTTCGTTCTTTAAAATTAAAAAAAGAAAGCAAAAAGTGTGGACGCTGCAGGTGTTTTTGGCACCGAGCGGGGTTTATTTTTTTGACCCGGCAACAATTTATGCAAAAGTGGTGCCTTTCCTAATGGTGGGAACAAGGTGTGTAAAAGCCTTTTTTACTGGAACAAAAAAAAAACATTGAAAAACGTATAAAACCGACAAAAGCTGGTTCCAGCGCAAATGAATGAACCACTTTTGGGGTTTTTTGGTCACATGCAGCTGGATGGTCAAATCCTTTTACTGGTGTCGCATCCAATTATGGCCACCATTATGGTGCTGAAGGGCTGTCTACTATCTTGATGACGTCAAACGAATGGGAAATAGTTTTGCTTTTGTTTTTGTATGTTCATCCGATAATAACTAAAAATAACTTGTGTGGATGGTTGCTTATTATATATTTTTTTAAATAACTAGGAGCATTTTCATGTACCTTCGAGTGTATTGAAGGTGTTGTAAAAATATTCTTCTAGATTTAGATTGATTTAAAATTATTAATTATTTTAAATAATTATTATAAAAATAATAATTTTACCCTAGATCCTCTGGAATGACACGCTTGTCCCATTAATGGCTTTGTTATGACCCCAACAGAGGGCGTGAATTTTAAATCACCAGGCGCCCCCATTAAAATTACAAAATAATTCCTATGTCATCACAACCCCAGCGAAATACGTTACAAATTTACAAAATTTACTGTAAAACTTACGTACAAGCGCATTGCATTCTCTTCGCCGACGATGAGAAACACAAAATCAATGACCACATGTAAACGGATTACCATTTTACGGCCCTTCGTTGCGTCCCGCTGTTTGTTCATTAGTGCCACGAGCATCCCACTAATCCAGGCGACAAATTAACCCATTTTCTCCCAGTGCCAGTCGAGCTTGGCCGGGCAAACCGTCGCATAAGAACTGGCGGGACAGTTACCAGTGCCAGATGACAGTGGATCGCTTTGTAAACTATCTAGCACCGGTTTTATCGCTATCTGCCACAGACGAGGACGATACGACGTCGAATCTGCAGTATGGTGACAGCTTTCTTTTTGCACTGCACGTGCATGGTACTCGTTTGAAGCGAAAGAACGAGAGCGTAAAATCGATAAAATGATACTGTAAAACTTTAAAAGGAAAGCAAAAAAAAAACAGCACGATAACGAGTGCATCTAAATGCTATCAATGACGCAAGTGGTGCAAATGCACACATTTCGTAATATTGCACTCCTCCGATCGGATCGTTGGTAATTGATGAAGAGCCAAATCGATACTTGCCGCGTGTGCTGGATGCGGGAAATGGATGTTTCTGATAAAGAGTAATATATTGCGGGTTATAAAACTTACCTGCTGTTACACGTGGTGTACCATTAGCGTGGATGAATATCTTAATGGCGTATCCTTTGAAATATAAATTTGAATATTGAATATAATTAATGCATTAGAAAGGGTTTCTTCATTTTAGTAACATGTTCCCTTGATTACTTAACTATCAAGTGTCAAAATCGCTTAGTGACGTTAACCTGCTGCTAATGGCTTTTAAATCTAATATTCTAGACACTTTGACGAACTCTTCAACGCCATAATTTCATCCTAATATGAGTCTCCCAAGGCAATTCTCCCCATTTGGAAGGCAGAACAAAAGAACGCAGACTGGCTGTTCATATTGGTTGGTTGGTTGGTGCACAGTTTAGTAAATGTCAAATCATCCATGTCGTTTACATTTGAGCGGTTTGAAGAGTTCAAATCAAATCAAAACAAAAGTTAAAATCAGAGAAGTTTGTTGTTCGCTCAGCATTCAACTATCAGGTTTATCTTATTCGTTTGTGCGATTTAGTAAAATGGACTCGCTGCATCCTATCAAATACCGAACTCTATAATTTCGTAATAATTCTTCTGGCTTCTGACAGGTCTAATTCGTTGCACGTTCATTCATACAAGTCAAAGAACTTAACACAAAGAGAGCTTAAATTCCTTTCGACATTCATTGTGACAAATATGTTTTTGGCAGCTTTTGGACCGAATCCAAGTGATACGTTGGATATATTCCTTCTTTAATTTAATTCCGAATAGAAGTCAAGTCATTCAAGGTCATTAAATATAATGTTTTATTCTCTTTGGCTCTTGATCCGATATTCTGTCTAATTAATTCTGATGTAAGAAAATTTAATTTCAATAGATATTACAGGCACGATGTAGTCGGCTAAACATCCTCAAATACAATGTGACAGATTTGTTGCAATTAGCAAAGATTCCTCAACCGATTCATCACCTTTCACGCGCTTACATCACACTAATTGCACACAGA
>STHB01017944.1:0-25722 GCA_018908115.1 Anopheles rivulorum
AAACGAAACGTTGTATTAATTTCTATTTTATTTCCTTTTTATCGTCCCACCATCCGGTTTCCTTCACCGCAACCATCGGTCATCGGGATGCAACTTGCTCGCTGGGAAAATGAATTGAATGAAAACTCGCTTACCCAAACCCGACCAACCCGACCGTCCCGATCCACCAACAGAGATCATCGTGAAGACAAACTGCTGCCAAACGTTGCTGCTCTGCTCGGCCAGCCTGAACAACATGACGCGCATTGAACCGACGGCTGTCTACTCGGTGATGTCACAGGATGCGGTCGACAAGCTGCGAAGTGCAACCGAACAGCGTGGCCCCGGTGCATCCATCTTTCTCTACGTAAGTGTACTACTAATGGCTGATGAGGGATGGGTTGCAAAACTTGCAGTAAACAGCTTCATCTCTCCGCTTTTCATCATTTTGGAGAAGCCGTTTAGTGGCTGCGATGATTTATCATCATCAGCACAGTTCATCATTCTTTTACGTGCTGTAACGACGAGCTGCGTTATTCGCGCACGCTGTTAAATGCAATAAGGGACAAACGATGCGTAACACGTCACAGGACGTCACATTGATGCAGCTGCACTAAAAAAAAGGAGGACAACCATACGCCTTCTCACCATCAGACGGTCACAAGCGCCAACGCGAAGAGCTTGTGTTCAGACTGATTGAAGCAATCAATCGATGTGGTGTGGCCGATTTTGTCTTTTTTTTTGTTGTTGGTTGTTATCTCGTCGTACAATTTATGGGTACCTAGCGAAACATCCTACGTGTGAATTATTACCCTGTAGCAGCTAAAGGACACATATTGATAGATTACCGACGGTTGCCGAGCCGTGACACTGGATGTTATCCGATGGCTTTCTAAAATCGGTACCGGATACGGCTACCGATACACGAACGGCTACATATTGGCGTGAATTGATTCGTTTTTGATGAGATGACATTAATCCGGTTGGGTCTCGGAAGGATTCGTTCTGTAGGACACTCCGGGTCGGCATGATAGCTAATCGTGTACCGTCTTCTTCTGTCTACTTTCCCGCACAGGAACAATTCACCTCGACGCTGTACAACATGTCGGCCAACTGGAAGTGCCATCATCATCTCGCCAACCGTACGCTGCTCGCCTTTCTGGTCACGGTACTCAGTCAAAAGTTCCACGAACAGTTGCCGAGCGGCGTGGAGTCGGAAGCTCAGCGCAAGACGATACGCAACATTCTTCACGTGCTGTCGCGGTTACTGTCCGGCGGTACCCTATCGTCGGGCGCATCACTCGAACTGATCGAGACAACGATTGGCCCGGTGCTGGCACGCATCGAACGAACGCTTGATGGGAAGAGCGAACATTACCAGGACATCTCGTACGTCAGTCGGCGGTGTAGCGAAAGTCTTAGCACAAGGGCTCAACCACCCCATCCGAAGGAGGGCGATGATGAAGGACTGCTGCGAAGGTCTGCCACCGGGGCACCACACATTACCCGCCTAACCATCCATCGCGATCCGGTAAATGGGCCGGTGATGGTGCTGGACAAAAACCGACAGGAGAGCTACGTCTGAATGCTACGATTGAATTATTACATCAGACCGTGTAGTCGTGCTTAGCCGGCTAACCAAGAAACCAACAACTGTTTGTGCCATATAGCGAATGAATGTTTGACGAACGAACAACGTAACAGAACGATTCCTTCGAAGTGCCTTCGAGAGGCCATTAATGGGGTACGATAAGGGAAATCGAACGGGGTAAAAGGAAGTGTTTGGGAACACTAAAACGGAACAACGCGTTTGACGAATGTTGGACGCGTATCCGCGTATTTATCTGTATAGTATGTATATAGCCCATGTGACACCAGAGGATCTAATATATTCGAAAGCTCAATGTTGTAATTTATCTCCCAATTTTCTGTAGCTCTGTAAGGCAACAAACGACCCCTCAGTGGATGTGTAACGTGCGTGTATACGTATATGTATATGTGAGAGAGAGAAAAAAATTCCAAATACACCATCAACCATACGATGAACTAAACGAACAAAACGAAAGAAGTACAAAAACGCATGTCCACATCCGAAATCTCTTGCTCACCGAAGTCTTCGCAGTATGAAGGACAGTTTAATCTAGAACAAATTGAATGCGAATGCTAAGAGATCGGATCAAGAATTCCAATTTTCTAACGCATATCTTGCAACGGCGTGTCTGCCGTTTGACATATTCATGAGGAACTGGGTTCAAAAACATGGTCAAAGCTTGGTGTGCCGATGTCTATACATGTTTCGGAGTATATGTTTAGTGCTGAGGAGAAGCTCCTCCAGAACAACATACATGCGATAGAATTGATAATGTTTTACCGTATCGGTAAGAGCCTCATGTTTTAAGATGTTGGTCCGAACTGAACCACCCGCCCGGTGCCTGGGAGAGAATTAACATTTTGACCGAAAATGTCGTTCTGGTGCGCGTGTGGGAGGATGTTCAAGAAATTTGAACTTTCCTGCCGGTTCGCTACATTCTAGTGGAGGTTTTTGCGAAAGCTTTCTCTTGATGCGGTTAGTTTTTGTCGCACTGATTTCATCGAACCTTTAGTTTATGCCTGTTTTTAGGGCAACTGCGTGTGCCATGTGCGTTCGTCCAGGGAAATTATGATTTGATTCTTGTTCCGAATTGAATTACTTCATGCGTGTGGTACAGATAAAATAGCAACCGAGAAACCTTTCCCTTGTGGGGTACATATGCTGAATAAAATACTATTCCATAGACCTCTTGTTAAGCTCTTGTGACTCTTTTGGGCAAGCAGAGTAAATCAGAGAGAACGTTTGCAATAAAAAAGAAAACCAACAGCTGTGATTGCTTCCTCCGGTCTGCTGGAATGTCGTCAGTTGGATTCGGTCGGTTTTGCCTGACAAACCTTTGCCAGCTTTGAGTGAGAAAAATTCTTCGAACGAAAGCCAATCAGCACTCGAATAACAATACGAATTTTCCTCTGTCAGTGGTTTTTATGAATGTTTTCCTTGCCAATGTTGTTTTGGTTAGTCAAATTTCTATACCTCTGAAATGCTGACCATTCCATTGTTGCTGGGGAAGAAAACAGTACCGATGCACAAGCTTGTTCCAGCAGCAGGAAAGAAAACATGTAAAAAGCTTTCTCTTTCTCCCTCTCTCGCTCTCGGTATTTTTCTTTCTCATCTTGGGATGTACGTAACGAGGTGACAAGTTATTAGTTTTATCCAAACGAGCGTGCCTGAGATCGTTTATTATTGTCCCAATATTGTGAACCCGAGATGAAATATTACCGCCCAGTGCGGTTATGGTGTGAGCAATTTTTTATTTCTCACAATATGTTATTGTTTTTAATAATAATAGTACCATAATGGAAGTGCACCCGATCCTACACGTGCATTAAACGCAATGTGAGAAGTTTATAACAAGGGTAAGATTAGACCAAGCTAAAGTTGTTCCGCACGTGCATGAACATAAGGGTTGTGTAATGCGTATTGCATGCATTTAGGGGCAACTGTCAAGTTAGCGTGAAAATGGCTTGCATGGAGTCATTCAAATAATTCGTTGCATGATGTGAGCTATAATTGTTGCTTACTTTCCAATTATTGAGTTGTCAATGCTTATTTATGATGAATTGGGAAATGTTCGAGAAGCAAAATATTCCCCAAAAAATGGAAAAGAATCACACAATCACAAGTCGTAAACATACCAGAAGTTTATTTGTACAAATGATTGCAAAAACGATTATGATAAAGTCAAAGGCATTATTATTGCATTGAGAACAAAAACGAATATAAACTGGAGGAAAATATCTTGATAAAGCAGAAGTTCACTCAGCTTCTCCTAGCAATAGTCTCAACCTCAAACACGTATATCGATCGGAAGGAAAAGCAATGCTAAAGGAAAAATACAGCACCAACACATCGGAAAATGATGCATGTTCCACGAAGCTCGTTACCCTTACATCACCTAATGAATTCTAGGAAAATCTTGCGTTCTTTGTAATTAATTTGGAACTTTTGTTAATGGAAGGAACCGAGTACTCTTTTCTCGCTGTTTCTTGTGCGAAATCGTTGACAAAGACAACGGCTTAAACCAATTTGTTGGGTACAATTGGGTAAATTATTACATCAAAATCGTGCAAAATACCACACAGTACACCATACGCGCCAACAAACCCGATAAGTTTGTCGATTACCGTTGATTGTAATTGATTTTACGTCTCTGCTGCTTTTTATCGTTATTTTTTTTACAAACGTTGGTTTTTCTTTGCAAGAAATGGGGACAAAACCCACCAGTTAAACGGTTTGCAGTTGGAAAAGTTGGACAATTCTTAAGAATAATTCCTTTTTCTTGGCATTTTCACTCCACTTATTCGACCACTTCAAACCAGAACTAGTCCTTGAATGTTTGTGTCGCTTCGATCGTGTGGCGGATTTCATTTACACCACACCATCCACGAGTGGCTGAACCTTAGTAACAAAGTTAAACCTGGACAGGTTGCGGCAAGTAGCTTTTCGTGTAATGTGAGCATCGAAACGAGTAAAGTTTGCTCTTAAAAAATCCTTTTTTTGCCACCCTACGTGCCTTCGAAGCCTGCGCGTCGAAGGACGCTGTTGTTTGTTGTCCCTTTTTGCACCGGACATGTCTCGCAAGAATTGAGGTGAGTAATTGAGAGATTAAGGGTACCTTTTTTCCTTACCTTGAATGTGCTGTTCATCGTTCAGTTGCAGGTGTTTGTGAGTGTTGGGAAAGTAAAACTTTAAAGCGAGCAGAAGAAAATGGGAAAAAGGAACACATACTAGAAATGAAATTAATTTAAAACTAACCGAAAACTTATTCACTACGGCGTATAGTGCATTGGGTGCCATTTTGCCATAATGCGGAGAAAGTTCCCGAAAGTGATCGATTAATATAAATTAATTAAGATTCGTTCTGCAGAATCACCGTTTCATTGCAGTAAATCCCTTGGACAAAGGTGAATTGAAGGGAGTGTGAAAGTAGAATACATATTAGTAAAAAAGGAGTTTGGAACTTTAATGTTTGTTAAATGGAAAACATTATGTAAATTTGTAATAAAAAACCAAACGATAGTTTTTATCGTTATAAAAAAAATCCCATGATTTTTTCTAAGCAAACGATTTTCATATAATTAAGCTATTTACACAAATTACTCAAATATCGAAAATTAAAAGTTGCGTGAACTATAATCAATTGTTATGTTAACATAATGTTGACTAATCCCCGTTTTTATCTAAGGAATAAATAAAACAGGGGTTCTAATTTAATTGTTCAAGGTAAATATAAATAAATGATGCTTTATAAATACATGCGAGCGATGAACATAATGAATAATTGGTATAAATATGAGTGTAAATTGATAATCTTCTGAAATTAGTGTTATAGTCTAATTAAATGTATTTTCAAAATTATTTTTCAATTTTAAAAGCTTTACCAAGGTTTATAGAACTTAATAAAAGTAGATAAATGCCAGAGATCCAACATTGAAACTTTTTGAATCACCCAGTAAAGTTTACCTGGAAATATGAACGGATGTGAGTTTAAGCAATGATTAAGCTGTAAGTACTTCTCAACGGTTAAAAGCAAAATGAATAAAAGAATAACGTTCATATAAATGATCTGTAGTTATGTTCTATAATTTTATTAGCCGTATTTTTGGACTCGTACAATAAATTCTTACCAGTGTAGCGTGTTTAGCGCCGCGCCATTTATTAAACATTCCTCACTCTTATGTCAAATCGCTGGAATTATGGTTAAAATCCCTAGTATTCTGCCATCGTATAATGTCTCTCTGCTAGCACTCCTGTTTGCTTACAATCGTTCCGCTGATCGATCCGAAGTATCCTTCACGGTCCCTGCTACTGAACTGTTACAATTTTAATGTGAAAAAATATACTTCTTTAAATATAGTCTTCATTTGATCGCAACATTAGTTTTAGTTACATTGTTCAACAATTCTGCTTTGGCAACACAGTATGCACACGGTACACGGTACGAAATCCTCGTCCGTCGATGATTATCCACTCTGTGCAAGTAAGATGTTAAGTACGAGCTAATACGTATTGATGATACTCCATTAAAATAAGCTTTTTGATGTACATTTCTACCGTTTAATACGTGCTCGTCGCATAGTTCGACCTTCGGAGTCTTTCGGTGTGCCAAACATTTTTGCAAATGTAGTTTCATATTGTTTCTTCCAGTCTACATAAAAATGTAATTGATTCACTATTGGCAAACGGTTTTCTATCCCCAATTGTTTCATACATTTATACAACATTTTTCCTTTGTAACATTCTCATTTGCGATCATTTTTCCTCATCGTTATCCTTTATCTGATAGCTATCATCCATCCATAGGTTTGTTCAACTTTATCACAGTATCGTTATTTGAAGTTACTTTTGCAAGCCATAAGAAAGCCAATTTCAATCTCAGTTTACTCACAAAGAAGCAAACCAAACTAGATTTCAAAATTAACCCAGATTTTTAGCTAAAGTTTGATAGCAAAAACCAAGCGCTGATTATCGGTAAACCAACTTTATTGTCAACCATTGAAGTAAAGGAATTTGCATGTTTGAATTTAATTACAGCTCATATAAACAGTTCATTAACATATGGCGACATTGTTGATCGTCTGAGCAAGATCTAGTGAAGCACAATATAAGACAATACAATAAACGCAATTTCTAAGAAGAAAAGTAATTTCCTCAAAAATGCTGCTTATAATAATTTTATCTTGCCAAAATCTTTACATACAGTGTGAAACTTTACCCTGCTACGCTTATGCGCCAATTCCATTCGCCACGTGTCAATCTTTACTAATGAACCGAAAAGTAAACTTTTGTATTAGAGGATAATTTCTTTACAGAAAAAAAAGTCACCACCGATGTCATCGTGTGAAGTTGCTATTGTCTGTGACTTTGCCCACTAGAAGAAGCAATCTAATGTTGTCGATGCTTCCGTTAGCGTTATGTTGCCATAAGGAATTTAGCCTCATTCAGTACCACGTTCAGTGCGAACTCTTGCCGGAATGCCTTAACCAAGGGATGATCGGCAGAAGGACAGCAGCATGCATGATGGGCGTAATTGGGTGAAAGTTTCCGATTGAATACACGCACACATACACAATCAGTCCCTCATTAATGGGGCAAACAAAAGTGTCGGTGTGTGATACAAACAAATATTGGCATCCTTACTGGTGTGGTGTGAATTGAACTGAGCTATCCACGTGTCATTTTCCTTGATTAACATTCATTCGATTCTTTTCCTGGTAATAAGTTAATCCATCCTCTCCATCTCTCTCTCTCTCTCTGTATCTCTCTATGCCTATAGCTTTGATTTCGTTGTACGTAACGTGTTGAGCACCTAAGTATCTCGATGTCGAATAATGGAAGGAAAACATAAAACTTAGTCCGGGCGGACCCCATTACAATACTGTTTTCGTACGCAGTCGTGACGTAAGCGCTTACGACCCATTTCGCCCACTCGCCGTTTCGATGACACTTACAGTGAGTGGTGGTGCCACGGTGGTGGTGGACATGGTGGTGGCCGGTTCATTCAGATCATCCTCATCGTCCTCGTCGTCGTCCTCGCCGTTGCTCGCGAGCTCGTTCGTGCGCCGGAACAGTAGCTCATTGCGCCGGAAAAGCGGATGCTGACGGAATCGGTGCACACGGGACCGTGGGCCAGTGCAGCCGGGTGCATTAGTGGTGCACTCGGCGGCGGCGGCTGACCCGGGCGGCATCCCGGCCGCTGCCGACACACCGACCGCAGCACCCGCGGTCGATCAGGTCGTGGCATCATTGGGGAAATCCTACATGGGTCGAATCGGTCGGTAAGGAATGGTTCTGTATCGTGCCACCAGGGTTTGGTTTTGGGGAGAGTTTTGTTTTGTTTGTTTGTTTTGGTAAAGTTTTGTTTTTGGTTTGTTTGTAATACACGTGCACATTCGCAATGGAAGCGGTCCGGTTTTGTGTCATCGCATCAGTCCAACCCGGACACCGAACGCATCGCAGCAACAACACAAACGAGTACGAGCAATGCAATGAACGGAAATAAAAGAAATGGAAAAAGGAAAATGCTACAATCAATGCAAATTTTGTCACCTGTCGCTTGCAGCATTCCATCAACAAATGCACACAAACATGAAAAACACACATGTAAGTATTAATGATTTATGCAGTACGTTGTTTGTTTCGCTTTTTTTTGCATAAAGCTGGTGGCCAATCGTTTGATTAGTTCTTAATCTAATGTGGTGATTACTAGATATGATGGTAATGTGGTGGGAAATAATGAAGTAGTGGTTAATTTATGGTGGTCATTTGAGTTTTTAAAATAGAAACATTTTGTAAATAGATAAAAACAAAGCAATTGTTTTATATTGTTATTTTTTCTGTAAACATATTTTAGTTAAACAAATTGAATTTCAAAAATTGTAGTAGAAATTATCAATTTATTTTGAATATCTGTTGTTTTTGATATCTTATTAAGATGTACACAATTAATTATATGAACCTTTGAATGAATGTTAAAACATTAATAATAATAAGTGATTTGCACTATTATAAAATTTTGTTATGGTATAGCAGTAATGAGTTCTTTATAAGTAAGTAGATAGAAGATAAAGTGAAAAATGAATAGTGAAGTGAATGTAAAGTGAATAGCAAAGTGAATATATAGAAGTAAGTTTAACTGAAAGCTAATAAAATATAAAACAATTGATATAGTAACATTTAAAACGATTAATAATGCTTAATAATTTTAGCTTGACAAATTCATAAAATCTTTAGAAAAATCAAATCGTGTAAAATTGTATACTGCACCAAATGAACAATAGAGAATAAACAAGAATAAAATTTAATTTTAAAAATAGAGTAAAACTTTACAGTAAGTAAATTAAATACAGATTCTTATTATACTTAAGCATTGCTTGCAGAAAATATATAATTTCATTCGTTGTTATTTTACGCATTTAGGGGAGGTTAAGTAATGTAGTTTTGAGAATGTGAACCATACTTATATTTTATTATTTGTATATTATTTTTTTAAGGTAGAAAAACTTGTAGTTCATTTTTTGTTTAATTTACTTTAAGGTTTACCTTCTTGTGATAAAAACTTTACACAAAATTAATTGATATCTCTATTTGTTTTTTTCGTAACAAGAAATAAATATTATTCTATCACAGCAGAACGGAAAACATATTTTCGAAAGGATATGTTAGTATGGAAATAGAGCTACTGGTGACCAACGAGGAACGTTTGCATGCATTAATTAACTGACACCAATTTACCCGTTCCGTAAAGCTTGTTTTAGCTCGTTTTCTGTTTTAGCATGGGCCCAGCAGCAAGCACTGGACGTTGTCCTTCATGCGTGCATGAAGCAACGAACCAACCGAACCGAGCAGCCGAACCAATAGGCGGTATACCTTCCGCATGGAAGCGTGTCTTCGTTTTTTCTCGATCTGCGTCCTTCGACCGGCTGTGGTTTTATTTTTAATGCTCTGCCCATTCACAGCATCCGCTCGTCGACGCCATCGAGCGAGCGGGTGGTCGGCGAAGGACAATGCGTCGTAAGCGAAACGGTCGGTTTGTCCGTGGCCCAGCAAAGCATGGCATGCCGCAGCAGCACTAGGATGGATCGTGGTCGCTAAGCATGGTGAAAGCGAAGCGAATGGGACAGGTTAAGGATGGGCGAATTGTTTTGCGAATGAGTTTGGTGAGAGCTTGTATTGTATGGTAAAATGAGAAAGCACAACATGCACAGCACAGGGAAAAGGCAACGCACGTTACCCAGAACAAGATCAATGCCAGAAAACGTAACGCAACGTAACGCCATAACGTAACTTTTGCTAAGAAGAAATCGCTAAGTAATGGTGAATGGTCGAGAGCGTGATGTAATGCACGATCGAGTCTGTACTTACGTGCAGCGGGATGCGCTGGTTGAGCGATTTGTTTTTGTTCTTCTTGAAGGAACACAGCAACAATTCGCGCATGCCTTTACGAAAGTTACGGCTTAGGAAGGCGTATAGGAGTGGATTGACGCCAGAGTTAAAGTACGTCACCAGAAAGGTGAGCGGAGTGAAGAGCGCATTAAAGTTCGAGTCACCCTTGTAGTCGGTGGACCTGAAATGGTGAGAAAGAGACATGACAGTGAACAAGATGAGACGTGTATCAGATGTAAGATAATGTTATAATTATTGAAGCAAAGAATAAAAATGTGAGTTTACTGGGATGAACAACGGGTGAGTATACTTCAAGAATTAAGAATGTGTTACTGACAAATTAGAATGTTTTATATCTCATGGTAAAGTTAACAAAGCTCTCTCACGATGTGTTCAGTATTTTGATGAACTGCTAAACGGTTGGTTTAACCAGCACCTAGAGGATATCACATCATGTTGCTGCCGTCTAGCATTGAAGAAACCCGAAAGGTACTTCGTTGGCTTAAGGATAACAAGGCAATATGGAATAGTAACCGAATTGATCAAGAATAGAGGAGCAGAACATGAAAATCATCAAATATTACTGAGGGATAGGACAATTAATTAATGTCTTGTCATAGGAATCTTTTCATTATTTATCCAAGATTCAGTAAGCGAGATCAGCAAGAGTTCAGCAATAACAGGGTTATTGTGGTGTTGACTACCGCCTATAGGATATTCCAATGTCTCAAAGAGAGGATTCTAAAATGGATGATCAGTTCGTCCACCTGTGGCACAACAGTTCGATTCTTTACATATCTTCATTGACTTCAAGGTCACACATATCCAATAAGTTCTTTTGGAATCTCAGCCAAGTTTAACACCTCATCAGATAGTGGCACCACCAGAAACTCTGCTAATACGTGATCGTACTTTTAAAATCATATGGCATTGATCACTGGTCTTTTTACAGTCTAAGGGACTTTCTTTACCTAAATTACTTGTCGCGAAGATCGAAGGATTATACAAACTCTATAAACGCTCGAGAAAGCTCGTCAGGTTTCGGTGCTCTGGTCATGTCATTCAAATGACACTGGACAGTCCAGTCTGTATAGTTTTTTAAGTCACCAAGACAGACAGGCACCTACGTCTAAGTTGGAGTTTTGGAGATGGAGTGATGGACACGATGTGCCCACCAGAAGGGACTAAACTATGAGTAAGGAAACAACGGCACTCGATCATAAACTGTTTTGAGGACTCCTGCAGCGTTAGTAGCGTTGGATAGGTATGTGAGGAAGCAAAACATGAGCCCCGCATTTTAGTATTCACAAAACGAAATCACCAATTCTCTTCATCCATTCCGCCATATAAATCATTTACGCAATCTCGTTCTACGGTTGGTCGATGTAATCAGTTCAAGCGATAGAATGCAATTAGAAGCGTGTTAGGCTAAATGAACAGTGTGCAAACCCGTAATAAATGACCCATTACGGTGCTCTAGGTCGGGCCTTCCTTTATTGAGGGGAAAATCATTATAATGCCACCGTCGGTGCGATATTTCAATTAAACGTGCATGATTACGCCCCTTTTGTCGGTAGTTTGACCATCTTCAAAGCAATTCCGTATGCGAAATCGTAATGCGTCGGGACACCGTTGTTTGGGGTTTTTTTTGTGTGCGACAAGCTTTTTGGCTTATCATTTTATTCTACTATGTTCTGGCCGTGCCGATGCTGACGTCAAAGCGCCTATCCGCCGGGACGACGATAAAAATGAAATATGAAGTCACTTTCGCACCGGTTACGCCGGTTCGCCCCGGTTTCGAGTCCCCCGGTGTGGGATACAATGCTACTCACCAGTATTGCCACATTTTCCGTGCATGAAATGGCAGGTTGCAGAGCGCGAACGTGAGCACCACTACCATCAGCATGCGAATAACGCCCCGACGGGCTCGCAGCACGTTGTTGGACGAATGGGACACCTGCGTTAGCTGGGTACCGTGCCGTTGATGGAAGCTGTTCTGTGCTGGCCAGGTCGTCACCACCACCTTATCCGACTCTACCGATACCTGTGTGGGCGATTGTAATGTACGTGAGGTGGTTATACAAAAAAAGAGAAACTCCACACGACATCTTCCGGTAAGGTTGGGCGGATGTGGACACCGTAATTCGCGTACGCTAAAGACGAAAGACGGACACTTACCTGGCTTTCGGTGACACCTGTGGTTCGCTTGTCGTACTTGCTGCTCGGCTTCCGGTGGAAGTTGCTCGAGTAGCTCGACGAAGTTGTGTTCTGCAGCGCAATGTGACGCTCTAGCCCTCGTGAGCTTTTCCACAGTGCTATCGCTATCCGGCTGTACAGTACCTGAAAAATGGTGGACGAATTGGAGTGTTTATGAAGGAGCCAAAGTGGAAAAAGGGAAATAAAACACAAACACATAAAGGCAGGCACAAACTCGCTACGGTAACACGTAATGAGCACTTACCGTCATTACTAGCAGCGGCAGTAGGTAGAGCAGGGCAAAGTTGATGATGTCGAACAGCTCGGAGTTAAACATTTTCCGGTTGACGATACAGATCGTTTCCAGCTGGTCATCGCCGAGGTTGTTCGTGATGGTGCGTACGAAGATAAATTTCGGGATGGAATAGACGGCGGACGTTATCCAAACGGCCACGATGACCAGCTAGGAGATTTTGTTTTCAGAAGTAGATTAATGAGACACGTTAGCGAGATGTTTCCTTTAAATGGAGGTTTATACAGGTTCATATCGAATTATGTCTTCTTCCGAGAGCTTGTTTAGGATTTTTAAAGTTTTAAATTATTACAACAGTGGTTCTACCCGACTAAACAAACATGTTTGTGCTTAGTTTTATTAGTTAATGAGTTGATTTACTGTTTCACTAATGTTTTCTTTGAGTTACGCATTAGATTATTGACTTTTATGATTTTTATATTCGAAACCATTTAATTAAAATTAAATGTAACTTTGTGTTTGACTGTTATTATGGTGGTAATTCTAAACATTTTTTCAAATACTGGAGCCCAAGCAATCTTTATGGAAGTTAATGAAAATTGTAACTGACAGTCAGTTCTGATCTTAAATATTATCAGTTTATTATAACTCAGTTACTATCCTTACTACCAATATATTTGAGCTATTGGTTTTACGGTCATTACGCCTCAAAGTATGCAAATAATATCATTTAGATCGTTAATGATAATATAACTAAAACAAAAGACATGTGCATTGCGAATTGCATAATTTGAGGCTGTTATATTCACTAATTCAATCACTTGTAATCTGAATTTTCTTCTAAACATAACAAAGCGATGCGCAAAAACTTATCCATAGAAAATAAGAATGTAGAATATGAATATGAAGATTTGAAGCTAAAAAAATTTAAGAAAATGAATATGAAAACTATAACAGAAGAAATCATTTAATTTCCATAATTAATTTGAAAACTCTACAAAATTCCCTTAACGCGCCTCAGTTTATGCAGCTGTTTGTACTTGAGCTTCAACCACTTGTTGCCAGCTTAGTTCCTGCTTCTATGAAATGTCGTTCAGCTAGAAATCTTTTCGTTTATCTTTCGCATCGAAACTGACTTCACTAGCCCGGCCCGGCGCACCTTTCTGGAAGGTAAATGAAAGTATGCATGTGCTGCTGCTGCTGCTACTGCTGCATGCAAAATGCACATACATATCGGTAGAAGCGTAACTAAAGAGCATCTCGTGCGTCAAAACGGCACAAACGTGCCATGGAGCAAAGTGCAACGAGTGACAGATTGTTCGTTTTTGGGGTGTGCAGTTAAGCTGATTATTGGCTTCACGGTAGCTGGCCGTGTGTCCGGATGGAAGGACAACCACAAAAGCGCACACTGTTTGTTAGCGAGATTAAACTTTTGCGGGTAGCGCAGCAAGAAAGCAAATGGTACACGATGGAAGCAACAGCCGTATCCGTTCGATGCATCCGGTGCACCAAGGCTGCTTGCCTGGCACCAAGATGCGGAAATGTACGGAAAGCAGCAGAAACCGGAAACATGGGTGCAATATTGTTTGCTCTGCTGCTTATCGATCTACGGACAAAGGCACGACATGGTAAGACGTCGATGACGGCGTCCTTTGTGTGGACGATCGTTTCGAAGGACAAAGCACCAGCACTTCGGGTTGTCCTGTAGCCGCCATCGTGCACAGAGGGCGATATCGATTCAGTTTGATGATTGAGTGGATACGCAACGGAATGGAACAGCGCGAATTGTTCTGGCTTCTTGGTGGAATGTTCCAGCATGAGTGGCTTTTCGAGGGGTAATTAGGGAATACTTCAAGTATCGCCATCGGTACACTCATACACTGAATGGAAAGTACAATCGATCGTGAGATGTACCATGTCAGGATGGTCTTTTTGTTGTGTCAGGGAAAATTGCATGGAACAACGATACGCTCCCAGCCAATGATGAAGGATAGTTGGTTAAGGTTGGGTTTGCATTGAGCAAATTGATTTTAGCTTTAATTGAATTGCATCCAATTGAACGTTTGGTGATGGCGTTTATTAGTGTTATTAGGCTGTTAATTGTGTTGTACGACTGTACATATGTAAAAATGTTTTGTAGAATTTATTTGTTTATTGAAAATACAGAAGAACGTCAGTAATCCTAACGTCACGTCACTAAAAAATGATATTGGCATAACCGTTAATAAATTTTAAAAGATTGTCAGAATTAAAAATGTGTGAAAAAATCAAGCCAAGCTATGCCAGATGATCCAGGTAGCACAAATTACGGAAAACTCTGCTAAAAATAATAAACAATCAGTTTAACTATACATTATAAACGACATGGCGTGACGTACTTCTTTAGGAAAGTATACATATAAATCATTAAAAAACAGTAATATAAACATATTTTGCATAGTTGAATAAATAATTTCTTTCAATATCACATAACTATTATCACATATTTATATTCCACTTTAAATAAATCCCGTCATGGCAAATGTACGTAAAAAAAACATATTGAAGTATGGAAATTTCGCAAATTGCTAACAAAACAATGCCTTTTATAATAATATGCAATTGCATTGGCATGTTCATGTCTTCCCTCGAAAACCACCCCGTAATGGAGCTGTCTGACGTACCACAACACACATAAAAATCAATTCCCAGAACCTGTCTGCTTCGGTGTGATTAATGTTTTGCCTATTTTCAAAGTACCGCATGTCGACTTCGGTCATGCGTTTACCTACCCTCAGCCGGCGTGATGTGAGGATCTGCTTGCACGTGATCGGATGAATGATGGCAAAGTAGCGCTCCATGCATATGACGACCAGGATGAATATCGAGGCGGTGTAGCTGAGCGAATGCACGAACTGGTACATCTTGCAGAGAAAGTCTCCAAACACCCAGCTGTAGCAAGTGAAAGGATAGACGAAAGAAGCGAACCGTTATTGACGGCTTGGTTGTCAACGTTCTCAGCACGTAGAAATCGAACTGTTTGGTCTGGGTGAGCGAATGGAAAATTGTCGGAAAATGTAAATGGGGAAGGGTACAGCCGTGCTTCTACAATGTGCACATACCGTCGATGTTGGGGTAATGCGTGGGGACCATCTCTACCAACGTAATGACGACATCAAGTCTGCATCGTTGTGTGAATCAGTTTTGGGTTTCTAAACTATGTATTGATATTTCACGATCGATTCGTTTTGGATTTTTTTTTCTGCTGCCATGAAATGTTACCTTATGGGAAACAGCTTTATCAGTTTCGGAAGGTCAGGGAAAACAGATCACCCGTGCAGCGCATTTTTTTAAAGATTTAAGCAACATTCGTTCGTGCTATTTGTTTATTAGTGTAAGCATATTTCCGCAACAGCGGTATGTGTTTGTTTGCAGTTGTGTTTCCTGCTACTTTGCTGCCTGTTTCCTTTAAGGCACAAGGAACGCTTGCTAGGGGGACTACATTTTATAACGTGCTGTGAACATAAAATTGTTTCGCCGGAACGGAGATTGTACGCTCACACTATTACACGAGACGATGTGTAAACATTTGCTCATGAACCCATGGTTAAAGGAAATGGGTGCAAAGAAAAGAAAGAAAAATTACGGCCCCTATGATGGAATGTTATGCAAGGATGAACGTTTCGTTTGCAGTATGCTGCTGCCTGGCACATTGTATGTAGCGTGGCGCTGAAGAAATAATTGTAGCAATTGAAATCATTTTACGCAGTTGTTTGTTTCGCTCGTTTGTACTAGCTACAAGTCTATAAGAAATAAGTTTAAAAGTAATATCATGAGCGAAATATTATAAACGTATCGAAGATTTTTTTAAATATCCTGTAGTGAGTTTTTATAATACTTATTATAATACAAAATAACCGAATAAATGCAAAAACAATTTTGTTTTTTAATTATTATAGATAATTTAACCTTTATCTGTAACAAAGTTATTTTACTTTACTTTTAGTTATTTACTTTTACTTATTAGTTTCCTATTTAGCTCTCACTAATTTAGTAAAAACAACCAAATTCATGGATCGCGTAACGCGTAACGACGTTACAACGATAACCACCGTTACCATAAAATTAATAAATAAACTAACTGACTGTATATTATATTGTAATAGTTAAAGTTAAAATGTAATATCCATCAAACAAAAACAGCTTCAATGTCCTGGTGAACGTGGTAAATTGAATAATGAAATTACTTGAAAGAATCAGTTCAGCTGTTAATAAAATTTAGCTTGCCTGTAAGCAGCCGGTGCATATGTGTTTTCGTTTTAAATTTCTTTTTTGTTTGTTTAATGGGTTCCATTCAGTTTAGCTTCCATGAATTTAGCATAAACATTAAACAGCTCAAATCTCAAATTTCATCACAATACAATCCAGCGTTCACCATCACCGCTTTTGGGTAAATGTTATCGTTACTTGTTTATCCCAACAAGCCAGTGCCGCAAAATAGTGGTAGCTTTTGTGTGTATACCATCAAAAAAGCACCCTTTTACTCTTGTACTTATTATCCCTTTTTTCGCCCTTATTCCCTTTTCCCACTGCTGCCATACCAAATTGACAGCACAGGAGGACAACGAACGATCGTTATTTTCCTTCACCGCAGCGTAAGACATCACTACACTGGTGTGCCGAAGTTTTCTGCGCTGCCGCACGCAGATACTGTTCGCAAATGTTCTGCAAAGCAATCACTACCGTGAAGCACTACTACCGACAACAATGCGAACGGGTACACTCTGGGTTTTTGATTCCACTCTCGAAATTTTGTTCGCGCCAACTGCAGTGCCAGTTGCTTTCGTGCTTTCGTTCCGATTTCGGGATCATGTTGCGGTACAACTTTACAAAGAAGTGCCTGCCTTGGGTGAAGGGGAAAATTGAGGGTGGGAAGGTGGGAAACTTTGACGTTACCGTAGACTTGGGGCAGGAAATTGGATAGCATCCCTGCCGGGTGGCTAAAGATCTGCCGGGGAGAAGCCTGGATGCGCTGCTATCAACTTTAATTATGCTCGCTAATTAGGTAAAGGGATTATGTGTTCACGTGGCATGCGGACAAAGATGATGGAGACACACGTGGAGTTAGTTATGCATCAAGCGAGTGATGTGGTGTTTAAATCTCCACTCCAGTGTACTTTTGGTTTGGTGTTTTGCCCAAAACCGAAAGGCGACCCAACGCGGATAATGTTGATTTTAAAGTTCGTTTGCACGTGCAAGTGCAAAAGGCAAAGTTTGCCATACAAAATCGAGCTTATCACCTTGGGTTGTGGGGGAAGCTGTCACAAAAAACACGTGGTTCGTTGATAATTAAAATCCTGCTCGCTTTTCTTTTCCCGTTCTCCAAAACGGGAAACGTGACGGTTGTTTTTTTCTTCTCTTCTACTTCAGCAAGCATCGCACAGCATTTGGATGAGTGCAATCAGCAGCATCATTAAAGATTAATAATTGACGTAGTAATGGTGCTGCTGCTTTTGCTTCATTGACGACCCGTCGTCCTTGGGCAAGTTGAGCATTTGCGGCGATGAAACAAAAAAACTGACTTACAATACGTTTGGTAAATCGGAAAAACTGGCAGAAAGAACGCACACACACACAAACACACACACAAAACAGGGCGTTTTTCGTGCTCAACCGTCACGAATTTATAGCATAAATTTCGCGCACAAGAAAGGAAAGTCGAATGCCATCGAAATTGTAATTAATGTCCCTCTATTAGCAGCATTATAAGGAAGGCGGGTGTTTCTTTATTCTTTTTCCTCCGATTTGGTCACCATTGTCGAATTGGAGATTTGGTCCGTTTCGGTGATTTTTGGTTTGATTTTTGGATATTTCTGCCTCATTAATTGCTATCGATTAGTTACGGAGATCGGAGTTCGGTACGATGGCGGGGAGAAAATCAGAGCTACGCTCACGGGAGGTATTATGGAATGCTAAAATCAATTATTGTTCCCCAAATGGAATAGCCAAACAGTGATTTCTCCGAATCGATTGCCCGTGCGGTGCGGAACGAAGCCGTCGTATTTTGTAGCATTTAGTTTCTGTTGTAGCAAAGTGTCATTGACGTTGTCGATTTGTGACTTACCTTTCGATCAAGTAGATGGTAAGGTTCTGCATCACACAGAACACACCCACGCACAGGTCGGCGACGGCCAGGTTCGCGAGGAAGAAATTCGTTATCGAGCGTAACCTTCTGGAGAGCGTCACCACTAGAATGACGAGCAGGTTCCCTGGATGAAGGACGTACGGTAATGGGTGAGAAAACAAGAAAAGAAGCATAAGCAATGAGATGATGACGTCCTTATGGTGGAGTTTTCAATCAAAGCAAAACTCCTGAAGCTGATTGATGGAGGTGAAGTTGGGAGAATTTCGAGTGATGTATCCTGTCCGTGCTGCTACTGACACGTTATCCGAAATCCAGCATATTCCCAGAGAAGGGTTCCCTGACGACGTTCCCTGGCAAAGATGTAGCCGCTGGGATGGAGAATATCTTTGCCAAGATTTCGAGTCCCTTGAGTGGTGATGGGAAGGCGCGAATGTCTTGAAAAATCATCCTTGAAAAGGAACTTGATCGACCCTTTTGGTCCCGCTTGGGGAGAATGGTAGCAGATATTGGAAGTTATCTTTGGTCTGCTCTAGCGAATTTCTTGCGATAATCGGACATCACCACACTATTCACCATGGTGACAATGAGAACGAAGCGCTACTATCGGAGGTCGTTTCAGTTCAGTGATTATGGTAACGGAATTGCCTATCGTAAAAAGCTGTCAAATAGTAAGGATAACGCAAGTCCGAGCGTTCGCCGTGTTTTTCTTGATTGAGGTTCGCCTGATATGTGGCTTTTAAAACTAAATCCGTTGACCCACAGACAGATGAACCTATCCTTCTATTCAAACAATTTTTCACAAAGTTTTCGCATTATCTTTTCAGCATGCTCCAATAGCCTTGACCAAGTTTATGAATCTTGTAATAAACTATAAATTTGTTTTATAGAATTTATGAAGGACGTGAAAGGTTTAGAGATCGTTTGCAGGAATAAGCCATCAACAAGTTTCACCGACAAATTTCAGAATTGAAATAAACAAATTAAAAATGGATTATTAAAAATTTAACAATCTCTTAATATCTTTTCAATTAAAATGATGTCATTTTTGTATATTCTAAACAGTCCTCAAAAATGAAAAAATCTAGTGTTAGCCTTATTTGTCTTATTTTTTAATTGAATTTGATGTTAAGTTACAATAGTTATTACATTTACGACAAACGTTTAATATACTAATTTCGCTACCTAAAACATAAAGACTTAGAATAAACAAACTGTTAAGAATATTGTACTCTTTACTTATAGTTTTGCAATCATTTAAATAATTAACGCTAACAAATGTGTTAGTAGTAACTGTTAAAAATATAATCCAATATAATTTTATGTAATACGGCAAAGATGCCGTCATAATTAAAAATAAATAAATAAATAAAAATAATTTTATGTAATAGGTGACATAAAATTCAGCATTAAAATATTTCATGAAATATTTCACGGACGAAGCGGCATCACGTCAATTTTTTTCAACGGCAAACTCCGTAATATTACAACCAGTATTTCGTGAGATTTTCTCACAGTAACAAATAGCAAATAATTATTTCTTGAAGTAGCTAGATAACTTTCACTGTATTTGTAATACATGCTTTTAAATTCAGGTATATTATTTGAATCCTTTTTTACTAGTAATATAGATGGAAATGTAGTAAAGCTATCTTTATCACTCATTTACTACAAAACGATATATTAACAACTGCCGACATGAACATTGCCCATTTTTATTTTGACAAGAACTCGGACACTTATACCCGATGAGAAAGTTCTAAAAAAGACATATGAAAAGTATGTCAAACAGTTTGTTTATTGCGTTCCGGGTTTGCAAAAGTCTTGAAACATCAATTAACAAATTTTGGTTTGGAATAGCTGCCAGTTACCAATATTTTAAAAATATCAATAAATTGCTATTTACCAAAAGCGAATACATTAGAAAATAAGAGAAAACTGCGTACGAAACAAACGAATGTAATTAATTTCGTTTTATAGCATTTGATTGCGAACTATAAAAGCTCTAAAAATAACATAAAGCATAATATGTTGTGTTCTTGTGTGTGTTGGCGCTTTTCATCCACACGCTGATTATCTCAAGCTACAGCAGAAAGTGGGACAATTGTTTGATTAAACACACGCAACATTATGTTGCACGAGCAATTAAACAGTTTTCTCTGTGGCACAACGCAAGCAATCAGGCGATAAAAATAAATTATAAACACTCACCGTAACCAATCGACGGTTGTGCTTTCAGCACCACTCGGCGGTGCATCGAAGTGCAATGTAATTTAAATATCTCGTTTACACTACCGGGCAAAGCTGGCAAACAATAATAATTTCGGTTTGCCCAAATGTAAATGCAATAAATCATTGTGCGTCTCGATACGCGGGTCTGTAATTGTTTTATCGAAAGCCCTGGCCCCGAGCACCGGTGTGCGGTCATTGGTTGTGCGTCATAAATCATCACGGAAGCATATTTGGTCACGGTGAAACCGATGTTTGTCCCGAAAAAGTGGCCATGAGCCGTACCATCCATAGCAAACGGCAAAGGAAACGAAAAGTGCGCACTTAATTGGCGGGCCAAAACTTAACGACACCCGCAATCAGAACGCTATAAATCTGCTTATCTGGTGTGGCACGTATGGTAGCCGCATGTGAACTGAATGATTGTTTGATCCAACAGGAAGGAAGCCAGATTTGCTTGCTCCGTTACCGTGTTACCGAAACCCGATAAACGAGTTTCCACAGTGAATGTGTCATATAAAAACGTAATTTCCGTGGGGGAAAAAAATGTGAACAAAACTTATGGAAAAATCCATCCCAAAGGAACCACCTTCATGCATCACCGTTTTGGATGCACACCGGCAAGAGGCTGGAGATTCGGAGGTACTTGATTAACTGACCAATTGGAATTACGATTTCTCGGAATGCTTCTTCACACAATCACGCACGTAATCATATTCCACGAAGGAGCACTGTTTTGCAGGAAAAAAAGAGTTCCAGCCTAACTGCATGTGTGCGTATTTGAGTGGAAAACATATTTCCAGGCGAATGACTTTCTCCTTGGGAATGGCGGCTTCCACGGCAAATGGCAAGCACACTAACAAAGCTAAAGTCTGTGACACACAATACAAAAAATCCCCTCAGTTTCAATGAAGTTTTTCTCTCTCTCTCTCTCTCTCTCTCTCTCTCTCTCTTTCTCTCTCTGTCTCTCTATCTCTTTCTCTTTCTCTTCCACCGTAAGAAACAGTAAAGTACAGAAGGGCAGGAAAGGATAAAACCCTCCTGTTTCGGTTACGGGGTAATAAATAATTCAGCCGGGACTTTACCATGGAAGGGACGACTCCCTGTACGGAACTGATTGCTATCAATAGCATCGCTCGCAAGTTGATCCGGTTGTTCGATGCGAACAAAGTTCATTTGCCGGAGGTCGCTAGAGTGTTGTTTTTCAAGTTGTTTCTGAGGCAATCGGGGATTTGCTGGCAGCGCACCATGTGACGCTGGCTTTTTTTTTTTTGTTGTTCTTTTTCTGGTACATCACAACAAACCTCGTTTCGGTTGATGTTGGTGAAAAGTGTGCTAAAATATGTGCAATGGTTCTGTTGACGATACGCTTTTGATTCTATTATTGCTAAGAGACCACACGTGCACGTGTGGATTCATTTTCGGTAGATGACCCCTGAAACTGCTCGGTTAACGACGGGTAAATTTGATAAATTTATTGTCCAACGAAACGATTACGAAGTTAAATGAAAATATCTAGTTTAAATATTGAACAATTCTATGCTTTACAGAACATGTAGTAGGTGTTTTTGCATGATTGGAATTAAAAACTATGATAATTATTTTGGCTTAATTATCAGTGATGTGACCAAAGATAAAAGATGCGATAAAAAAAAGAAGTATAAAAAGTATTGTTAATTTGAGTGTGAGCAAACTAAACTTTAGTAAGAAATAATTGCTACAAGCTTGAACAGATATAAATACACTTATGTGTAGTATCTTACCGAAGAAGCAGCAACAAAACACCAGCGAGTAGAGCGTTATGAATATGACTCGCACGTCCGTCCGATCGAAGATGAACTCTTTGTGCACAAAGTTGGGAAAGGGGTGTGTCAGATTGTTACCATCGGCAAACTCCAACCCAGTGCCGTTCACGTTCAGAAGCGCCGTGGTGAGCAGCGGTGCAACCGATCCATTCGCACTGCCTAACGAAAGCATAGTCGCGGGTGATGATGACGAGGAATTAATCACCGCACTGTAGTTGGCCGGTGTGGAGCCGTTTCCACCGACAGGTGAAGAATTTCCAGCCGCCAGCAACAGTCCGGCACCGTTGGCCACACCCAGCTCATCGAGTAAGGCAGCACCGGAGCTGAGGAAACTCATCACACCGACGGAACTGGCGGTGGTCCCGTTGGGAAAGTCTAGCATACTGTAACTGCCCGGCCAGTTGCTGGGCTGGCTTTGATTCGCCCTTCCTGTGCCAGGGAGCGGGGAGACGTTTCGCCTAACACTCACACCACTTGCATCCGGGTCGGGTATGATTGATGGGTGCTGCCGTTAATCAGCCCCATTCGTACGCGGGCGACTTGTTCAGCGCTGTCCGCTTCTAATGGGTGGTTTTAATCAGCAGCCTGTCTGCATGTGTGTGTGGGAATTGATTTTTCATCGCTCACTTAAACACCATCTGCTGCTGCCGGCGGTGGACGATGTGAATCACTTAATTGCTGTCTTCCGCCGGTGGATTATCGGTAATTGAGTGAATTACCTGCAAGAAAATTAGGGGAGAGAGAGAAAGAAAAACAAAACCATGAACAACAAACCGGTGCGGCAAAAAAAAAAAACAGGTATTAAAGTTATCATTACGCGCGATGGAGACGCATGGTCGTTTTCGTGCAATTGATGGAGACGCCCGGTAGCTTTCAGGTCACGCGAGAAAAAATGTTTATAAACGAAGAGAAGAAAACAGTCGCCAGAGTGGAACAAAAGTTGAAACCATCGATGGTGATGGTCGCCCGAATAAGGACGATAACGATGCCAGAAGGATAATGAAAATTTAATTTCATTATTCCACCTTCCCCGTTATTGTGGCAGCGTTTATGTTTATGTGCTCTGTTTTTCTCGAACCCGAAAGCGAATGAAAACGAATCGGTGCGCAGTGTGTCGTTTTTTCCTATTTTTGTTTGAACACCCGCAAGGGAAATGGCATGGAGCGGTACGGAAACAATAAGCAGCACCACCTGCATATGCCATCTTCAAAAAGGGTGGGTACGCGTTCCGTAAAGCCAAAAAAAGAATGGCAAACCACACTGCTTTGCGAGTAAATCATTGGACGAAAATAAACGAACGAGCGGGCGGCAAAACAAAAGGGCAAGTGGATGTAAAGTATGAAACATAAACTTCAATCTGAACATTCCCATTTTTCCGGCACCGGGTATGCCGGATGCGTGCCGTGCGCCATTTTGTACGTGTGTGTTTGTATGGTTATGCGTTTGCAAGACCTCTTCTCGGTAGCTTATTCTGCGCCGAAATAAAATATTCTCCAGCGCAGATCGGAATGTACGTTACGAGCTAAGTTTGGAAGGAAATTAAATTGTTTTGCTTCCAGACAGCCGTTTGCCAGTTGAGCCTTATATTATTTATTACTTTTTTTTTTGGTAACTGTTATATTATATCGAGCGGCATATTAAAATAGCCAAACTCGGTTTACACCAGCATTCAAGCAGTCAAAAGCTGTATTCTATTTTATGGAATAAAATTAGAATTCTCATGTGCATGTTGCGTGGAAACGATGTTCCAGGTGGATTTGTGAGGCGTATCTGGCTACAAAGCTTTCATAGCCACACATAAAAAAACCCCAACAATGAATGTGTGCTGTACCGTAAAGATGCGTACAATAGGATAGGCAAGGCAAGCGTACAATAATTTAGTCACTCTATCACGACAGCCAGACACATGGCGTTCTCGTGCGTAGTTATGTCCTTGAATACGGCAGGCGTTGCCCTGCGGTTGGGGGAGGTAAAGGGAATAAAAACCGGAAACAGGAAACAGGAAATAGGAGAATGATTTATATTTAGGCGTCTCACGGGACGACGCTCATAGCCTCGCACTATAACGATCAGCGACATAATAGCGGCCGGTTCCAAAATGAAGTGGTGCTACGGTGTCCAATATTTTATCGTCTTAGATGGCATCCAACTTTCGGAGTTGTTACAGCCAGCTAGTGTACCAGACCGGCATAACCCTCTACACAGTTATCGCCCAGGGGCGAAAGTTCTGCCCGGGATAATGATTTGTGACAGATCATGGTAACCGTCTTGTGCGGTTTACTCGCAAGCTGGGAAAAGATGATGAATTGCGAGAGGAAATTAGTCGGGAAATGGTTCCACCCGGAAGGTGCGTTAGCGATAGCGAAGGAAAGAATGATCCAGACGATAGCAGACATAAAGAAGAAAATAAATCTTCCACCACAATCGAGTAGAAAGTATGGTGTAAAAAGTGGAATTGTAGATGTTTGACATTCAGGGCTCATGAAGCATAATCTGATACCATGTCCAAAAGTGCCTGTCTTAAAACTGTGCAGTAAAACGGAAAGAATTGACGTCGAAAAATCCATCAGTACCAAATATAGCGATAAAATACCACACTCAGCTACTCATAAAACTTGTTTACCTTACTAAGGAAAAGTTGCATGGACGATTTTTATGGATTTTCCGCTACCATTAAGATGCCAGTTTAATCTTTTTCTCTATTCAAATGATGTAAATGGTGTGTCAGGCGTGGGACCAAAACTTTTTTCTCCACTCAACTTAACGGCACTATGCATCATTAATGTTCTCGGTCAATTTTGCAAGTCGACTGATGTTGGAGGAGAACAAAACACTGAAGTGATCCATTAAGTCATTTCATCGAGCAATGTATCATTCGTTGACGCTAGTGAAGTGCTGTTGTTTTATTTGCCACCGAAACTCTGCACAATTTATCGTTTGGTGAGTGTGTTTTTTTGTTGTTGTTTTGTTGTACCAATACCAAAGCGGATATTACAGTACGTGTTTGTCTGTTTGATCGTCCATGTGTGTGTGTGTTTTTTGCCTTCGAAAAGCGAAAACACTCCCAATACCATCAAAATCAACATTTCAGCTTCAGCTGCATCATTAAGGGTGATCAGTTTTCATCTCAATTTAAAACAAAAAAATAGCGAGCACGAAATGA
>STHB01017954.1:0-12399 GCA_018908115.1 Anopheles rivulorum
GTGTTGGCACCGGTGTTTGTGTGTGTAAAAAGGGGTTCAATAAAAAAGGGGGTCACTGGTCGGATGGACGTGAATGCATCTCGCAGCTGAAGTGCTCATTGGCTGGGAATGAATTCCTTCAGGAACGATGCAATCGTGCCAAAAGGTTCATTAGTTTTGTGGATCGAGTAAAGCATGCTGCTGCTTACAGTTGCTTTTTTGTTTTGGCACGTTGGGGCATTTTCAAAAGATAGGTAACAAATTTAGTATATCGTAAAAGGGATGTTAAATACGACTTAAGAAATTTAATTTTAATTTGAATAAGTATCATTAAGGACAATTTGATGTTTTATAGAAAGTCAAACTTCTTGAAGGTTTTTTTTTTCAAAAACAGTCTACGTGAGTAGATTTCCAGCATTTATGTGGCGAATGTTAATGCAAAACTATTCCATATTCTTGATGCTGATGTTGTTGTTTTTTGTTTGAAATGATATTTTTTTTAGCATTAAGAAGGTTTTTGTAAACTGATTTCAGTTTATATAACAGTTTTCATAATTTATTATCATAATATTTTTCTGAAAAACACTCTCACAATAGTAATTATTTCTCATGGAGACGCCTGGTAGTTGACTAAATCCGTCAAAGCGTTGGTGAGGAAAATACTTAATATTTCCAAAATGAGTTAAAATTATATTAATAGTGTCGAAAAATATACGAAACTGAAAAACCTCAATGTAAATGTAAAAAAAAAGATGTATAGAAATACATTTATGTGTTATTAGTCGGCTCTACTATTGATGGAGCTCAAATAACGTTCAGGTATGTTACTTTCCATGATCGTTGTGCAAGTGTTTCAATGAACGCAACCAACTGCTACTGCACAACTTCAATCGATTTCCAGCATACACAAACACACGAGGAAAACTTACCAAATGAAGAGAGCAAAAAGAAAGAAAAAAAAGTTAGCACCAAAACTGCATCGCACCACCGCCCATCAAGGGTGGAAGGCGTGTGTTTTTTCTTACGTTTTTCTCCCATTGTTTATTAGCCGCAAGCTGTGCACTTGACTTTCCTTTCCTAAAGGTAGCAAAAAGGAAAAAGACGCCCATTTCCACCCAAAAAAAGTTTGTTTTTGCAACTACGTTCCAATCGTACCAGCGTCCGCTAGTGTGAGAATTTTCCCTCCCAGAATTACTGCTCGTGAGTTTTCTTTCCTAATTTTCTCTTAATAAGAAAACTTATTAAATCCTCGCTACAGTTGCGCCAAAAATATCACCGTTACAGAATGATTCCGGGCGCGCTGCCTACAAAATGTACAACACCCAACTTCGCCGAGCAAAAGTCCATTGCACGTGGGGCGAAAAGGTGTTAGAAGAAGCAGAAGACAAAAAAAGGCAAGGTGTGCCAAAGTTCCCGGCAAAAGGTTGGTAACAGTTTTCTCGACTTTCTTTTCTTAACCCGCTGTGTGGATGTGTGTGTGGATTGGTTGGCATAAAAATAAAACTTTCCATTCAACTTTTTAGTTAGTTGACTTTTTTGTGGCAGGCTTCGCTCGTGCGAGTAGAAGCGAGAGAAAGAGAGACATAAAGAGAGAGAGAGAGAGAGAGAGAGAGAGAGAGAGAGACATAAAGAGAGAGAGAGAGAGAGAGAGAGAAAGAGAGACAGAGAGAAAGTAGGACATGAAGGAACCAACGCGTAGACACACTATCGCCCAAGAACACTCCTTTTGCCTTCAATTATGTTAGGTGCGAGAAGCTTTTTCTGCTTTCCAAAGCCTTTGGCCTTGGCCAAAGCCAAACCGACTGGCTACTTATTTCCGGCATCTTTTTTTCCTTGTTCACTCACTGCAAAATCTCAAACACTCAAGCCCTGTGGTGCTGTTTTTTTCTGCGGGGATTTTTGCCACCCCCCCCCTCCCCCTACCATCCAGCCAGTTGTACGAAAATGTTCACTTTTGTGTATGTGTGTGTGTGTGTGTTGTGCACTGGCGAATTATTGGCAATTAGAGATTTATGTTTCCGCGCGTTTGCCAATCGGCCCGGATTGTGTTTGTAGGTCCGGCCGGGAGTCGTGTACCGTACACGGAAAAATTGGGAACCGGCAAGGAATGAAATTAGTTCCTGTTTTTTCCCTGTTGAAGGGGTGGTGAGAGAAGGCGAAGGGAAAAGGAGGAGAGAGAAGGGAGGGCAACATGGGAGGATACTGTTGAAATCGCACTCTTCACCACCGAATTCGGGCAGCATGGGCTTATTTGAGCGTCAATTGTGAGTCGAGCTGGCACTGTAAAGCCGGGCCACTTTGCGCTCGTCATTCTTGCCCTCAACCTCGAGCATCACGAGCCTCATGGTGCGCACCAGTTTGACATTTCTCGCAAAGCAGGGAATTTTCAATAGCACGTCAAATATTGGCCAGTGAACATTTTTCAGCAGAACTTCCACCTGGCCCACTATTGGCCCATTTTCCACAGTGAAGCAGTTTTCACGGCATTTTAAACTGCTCTTGAACCTTTGCTTGGTCGCTTTTTTCTCTCTCTCTTTCTGTCTCTCTCTCTCTCTCTCTCTCTCCTTTCCTTCCAGTAAAATGATTCGTGGTAAAAATATTTATTCCCGAACGAAACGGAACTGTTACGGCTAGTATGAGGAGGCGTACAAGAGAAATGGGAAAAAACAAACGGTTTTTAAACAGTAGCAGAAAGAGAGAAAGAGAGAGAGAGAGAAAAAAAAGAAGCAAATACAAATTCGATTGGCGAAAAGGTTTGGCAAACTCGTTGCTCGCCGCTGCAATAATAGCGCCAAATCACTCCCGGGTGTTTGCGTTCTGTTTTCGGGTGCCGGTCAAGCACGGTGAAACATTGTTACATTGGTGCGTCCTTTTTTCTCCCACTTGTTCTTCTTGTGAAGGGACTTTAGGAGCTTTTGTTTCTCTCCCCTGTGCTCAGCTCCTTCACACGCGCCGCACTCGCACTTGCAGTGCTAGTAAACTTTGTTTTCCTTTCGGATAGCGGCCCGATAGCCCTTCAAACCCACATGGTTCTGACAAGTTCTCGGTATGAAGTTTTGGGCTCAGTTACCGGTCATCGAGGTTTGTTCTGCTGGTTTGGCCGTGTGTGTGTGTGTGTGTACTTTTTTGTTTCTGCCACCAACGTGGAAAGCTTACTTTTTGCCCACCGTACGTGGTGTGCGCTTAAGTTTTGTTTTTGTGTGTGGTGGCCGTGTTGAATGAGTTGTTTACTGTTACGTGGTATTTTACGCCAGTTGCACTAAAGTAACAGAAAAAAAAGGAAACCATCGCCACTTTGTTTCATGCTGTTTTCGGATTTTGTTTTTGGTGTGTGAAAGGAGTCAATTGTACGGTTGTAGGTATTTGCAAGTAATGATGAATGTGTTTTACGATTAATTTCGAGCATTGAAAGGTAACAGTGAGCGAGTGGAAAATTGAAATTCTATTGAGCTTTTTCTTTTAATTTATTTTTTTCTTCTTTTTCAATTAAATCAGGATCATATTCTGCTAAATGGAATGAAAGGAAGCCTTTAACTGAAGTTTATTGTTGAACGAATTTAGGTTTTATTTCGCACTTATGAAGGATGTAGTTTTTATGAAATTAAAATGTTTAGCCGAAAGTTATCTTAAGATTTTCATACCTTTATCGTTTTTAATAGAAGCATGTGAAGTCAAAAATAGTCAAAACTCACCAAATACATCTAACACGTTGTCCAGACAACGGGTGACAACTATTTTAATTTGTCTCCAGCAGAATACGCCTAATGATGCTGCTTCATCTCAACCTCGACAAACGAAACCAGAAGAGAAAAGAAATAACTTTCATCCGCAAGCGGGCGAACTCCACGTTGGGCTACAGATGAGCAAACCACTTTGCTACACTAGCGCCGTTTGCGTTTGCATAATCTTAAGCATAATTATGCAAAAAGGTCCTAATCTTGACCTCGGCCTAACACCACTGAGCCCATTTTAAATGGCTTCGGTCTCCCGCTCCAGAACTCAGCACGCCACTCAGCACCAATGATTGCTAGCGAAACTTTCGTTTCTGAAGCCCGGTGACTTGCGTCGGATGACGCGCAGACGTCTTCTGTGTGAAATGTCGGACAGCCTTCACCGCTTATCGTGATTGTGAGGTCTAGGGGGTGCTTTTTTTGTTGTTGTTGGTCTGTCGCGAGAATTTTGCGAAATCTTTTTAATTTACCAAGATTCCTGGCGCAGTGATAGTGGCGTGGTAGAATGTATCATTTAATGTGCTGTGCCATTGTGACACTCGTATGAATGGGGAACGGTTTGCACAAGATGGCTATCTTGTGCCTGGGAGCTGTCGGCATTTTGTAGTTTAGTGATTAATTAAAGTTAATTTGAATGCATCAGTTAGCAGAAATACTAAATGCCTACCACGTTGGGAAGAATATTCCACAAAAAAAGGTTTTTTGAGAGAGAACAAAAAAGTGCATTAAGTGCGCATTGCACTAGCAAAATGGCGTGAAAGCTCACGATCTGTTTCTATGGAAAAAGCTACGAAATAATGGGTTCACTGGTTTTGCTCATATATTTTAACAATTTGAATTAATAAATCCAGCAGTCACTGATTGGAATTTAGGGGAAAACATATCTAAAAATATCTGAACATAACTTACTTTACGAAACTGCTTTAAATTAAATTAAATTAAATTAAAAAATCCATATCAGGATAAAAGATAAAGTATGGGACTAGTTTCATCTTAACAAAAAAAAAGTTATTTTATAATTTTATTTTAATCCACAAAGGGGCGTAACGTAAGAAACCCTCGTAAGCTTCAGTTGATGAAGAAGAATCTGCGTGCTTGTGATAGAATAAAAACCTTTTGTCTCACTCTTTCTTACGCTCTTTCATACACTGAAAGGAAAGTAGAAAAGCGCCATGAGATGTTGAAAAAGTTTTCCAACCAGTGCACAGTTGCGCTTACACCCTGGAGGGTGTAAAGAAAAGAGTTAAAGAAGGTTGCATGCAAGCAACGGGATGATAATGAGCGTAATTATTTACGCAAAAAAAACTGATCTGCTTCTGTGACCAGATTGTTTGTCTGCTCTTTCCGAGTGCTTTCACCTTTCTCCACCATATTGTTGATTCCCACCCGTAAGAACACCTCGAACCGCGAAGTCACTGGCAAAGGTGGTTCACGTCCGGTTGCAATGGGTTCACATGGGTGAGTGAGCTTGCGAAGGTGTGGGTCAGCAAACGCACACACACCCACACACACCAAGACACACAGTGACCCACGCAATGCACAGTATTAGCATCCTGGACGATGATATTGCACTCACCGTCGTGGGACGCTACATTAACTTGGGCGAAATGTTTTCTCCACTGCGAAGTGTCGCACTTTGCAATGGAGCTTTTTAACTCCAGCATCCAATTACTGGACGTCAGTGGATGGGAAAACTTTCACCTTCAAAATGTGGCCATGCCCGTGTCCAATTTTCATTGTATTTCTTAACTCGGTTTCTGGGTTTTTCGCTCTAAATTCTGTCCCACATTTCAATGTCGCAAAAGTTTAAGCATCGTTTTAAGTTATGGTCCTTCCTAATTTCGGGATGGTTATGAGTCGAATGTTTCAAGGATGCTCACTTTAGTACAACTGAAGCACATAGGCCATAGGGTTTGTTTCATGATTTACAATAAAACAAGTGTCAAGTGTGGAAAGGTTCCTCGGGTAATAGGAATTTCAGAATGGAGTGAGATAATTCGTTTTTGAAACTAATTTCTTACTAATACAGTGTTTTAGCCGAGTGACTGAAGTGTGATGAATATTTAATGCTGCATCAGGAATAAATACCGCATCAGTAATTGTTTTTGCGACCTTAATTGTTGAGGATTTTAATCATGAAAAGTGACCTAAAAGTTATGGAGTTGAAATTTTGATGGAAGACATGTTTAAAACAGATATCTGAAGAGACCTGATATATTAAAAATATTTTTAAGCTTAAAACTCTACCAGTTTCTAATAACTGCACAAAATCCCATATAAATCGACTCAAGGAGACAACGAACCTAATAAATATATTACTGATAGCCGAAGCATTATACATCTGTGCAGCTTCCTCGCATTCTCATTGCATCCACCCACCCGGATCGTGCGCGTATTCTAAACTCCGATCACCCCTTTTGTTGTGCCCATACATAACCAGACCCAGATAACCTCGGTTTGCACATCAATCATACAAATTAATGATGACCGCTCCAGTGAATCTTGTGTAACCGCAAAACCGTAAAGCGTAACTTTCGACCAGCACGAGCGGGCCACGTGTTTCGGCTGTGTGCGAAACCGGAAACCTGGTACGTACATTCCTCTCAAGCGCTGGGGACGGCCCGGCATCCACAGATTCGGTGGGATTAGTGTCCGTTCCCATTTTGCCCCGGCCTGATATGTATGCGGGAAGCTGCGCTAGTACACTCCCGTGTTCCCATGGGTGGGGTGAGGCATACGGGTCGGCATGGTATGGTTTGGCTCGAATGCGCTTTTGCTGTATCATGTCTGCTCTGCATCGATTTCGGCACACCGTACACTGGTGTCCCGGGCTGGACGGCAGCTTGCGCAAACAGCGAACCTCGCCTAATGTTTTGTTTGATTTGATTTTGTTAATGTTCATATTTTACAGCAAATTTCACGTTGCATAAATTTGCATCCCCTGGCGTCTCGTTGAGTGTTGGTGTTTTGTGTGTGTGTGTGTGTGGTAAATGCAAATAAGTGATTGCTAGATTTATAAATAACAGTCCCAACCAGTCCCTTTCGAGCTTCCGGTCTGGCGAGCATTTCCACGGTGCCGCTGTGTGGGTGTAGCGTTTTTGTTGCGTCGTTTATTCAGGATGAATTTAGAAGAAAATTTCCAGCTAGAGATGTGCGTAACGATTGAGCATGACGCACGTACACGCATCATAAGTAAGTGACCCAGCTTTTCCGATAACCGGCAGCCAGAGGAGCATCAAATATCTGCTCCATATCTGTTTGCTATGGCTGCTGCAATATGAATTCCTCGCGCTGGCGGCAAATGCAAATAAGCGGCGGGAAATGTTTTCCCAAGAGCTTTGCCACCGAATTCGCTCCGCTGCATCCGACGATCGTTCGTGTGCGTACGGTGGAAGATATGAACCTGTTGGAGGTCATTCGCTTGTGCACCGTTTGCATCGGACCAAGCGATGCAGTCGCCTGCTGCAAAGGTGTGCATGTCGAATGGCCACTTTTACCACGGTCACGGTACCGGCACCGAGCGTAAGGTGGAGTGTATTTGTTTTATCGAAACAATTTTATCTACAGATCGTTTGCGACGACGGTGTTCCGTGTGCACATTGATTCGCGCCAGCCCCAAAGTTTAGTTCTTTTCCTTTTTTTCCCCCCTACACCCGGAACAGCTTTCGTGTGTGTTCTGGTATTACAAAGGGCAACCCCCCTTCCCTCCAAACGTGCGTGGTAAGTTAATTCTAAGCCACGCCACATGGTTCCGGGTGGCATGCGGTTCCATAGGTTGATGTGACTTCTGGGAAATTATCGACTAAAACATGTGTCAATAATCGTACGAGAAGTGTAATTTGTTCAGCAGAACCATGCTGAATGGTAGCCGGTTAGCTGCCGGTGGCAGTGGCAGTGCAGTATAAACATGTTTATCATAAAGCAGCCACGGTACGCACGGCTATGGCGAAGGCGACGAAGCGGACGCTCGCCCGGTTATGTGGTGGTCATGGGAGGGGAGACGAACGCAACGCCGTGACACGGAAATGAACAAAACAAAAGAACTTACGCCGTGTCGCCTTGTTTAACGGGAAAACACCTCAACAAATATGGTGTAAGTTTGAAGGACATTTCAAGAGAGCGTTCGTGTGAGGTGTTAACTACGGAATGAGCGTTGTTTTTGTTTGTGTGTTTGTCAGCGCAATTATTGTCGCTGGAGCTGGATTACGTTTAGGTTTGTTGCTTTGCATTGGTTCGATGTGGGTGTGTGATTGAGAATTTGGAAAATTAAATTTTAATTGCTAAAGTGTCACAAACCCATTACTGTCAAACTACATAACAAGCTAATTTGCTAAGCATATTGCATACTTTAAGGCGTTTTTCAAGTGTACCATACATATAACTATTTCAGACTATTGTTTTATTAACAAAACTCTGCTAGAATCATGTTGAATGTTCAATTTCACCTTAAAGTTCTTGGAATAAACCGTCGCATTAGCATCGTGCCTGCCTGACGGCGGAACTCAAAAGTCGAGGCTCACCCAAAAGTTGTTTAATAAAACTATGCTTCCGGTGGCAGCATACTACCACCGGGCTTGTGAGTAATGTTTATGATAATTTCTAGCATGTTTCGCTACCGCCCACTTACCCTCCTTCCCCTTTCTCCCCTCTCAGTACACTTGTAGCAGCAGTAATACATGGCATGCATCAATGCCACTATCAATGTCTTGCCAGCTAGCAACACTAACAAGCGGCCGGGATGTAATGGGGATGTACATTTCTCACTTTTCGCGCAATAGTAGTACAAAACAGCGTGTCTCTACTGTTCATATTTTATCTCCCTCTCTTTGTCTCTCTCTCTCTCTGTCTCTCTTTCCTTAGCAACCTTCTAGAGATGGTGACGATTTATGAACAATAGTGGCAAGACGACGCGTGTGATCACCTCGGGGTGACGGGGGACCGCAAGGCAATGAGCATTCAAATTTATTCATATTCCTGCGTAAAGCGGCTCACCCATCGAGCTACAGTTGCGGTTAAGGAACTGCGACTACTTTTCCCCGAGCGACCGCTCGTATGTGTGTGCGAGAGTATTTGTTCGTATGATTGAATTTGGGATAATGGTGGATAATGAATAACAAAATCGTGTACGTTCACCTTTACACAATCCCATCGTGGGGGGGTGTGTGTGTGTGTGTGTGCCGTTTCGTTTAATTTTGACACTGTGCCACATGCCTGCCCTTTGCTGCGGAATCGTTGCACGACTGGTTCGCTTTATGGCTCTGCTAGTGACATCTGTCTGCGTGACAATGTTCGCTTGTATTTGCATATGATCAGTAGCCCTGTACCGGAGCGTGTGTGTGTGTGTGTGTGTGGCTGATGTGGAGACGGTATAGAAATCAACTGTACAAACACCACTAGATATGTGTGCCAAGTGGTAGTTCTGATTTGTCTTGGCGCGCGTGGTGTTCATCCTTGTTGAGGGAAAGGATTGTACAGCTTGTATAGGATGGCTTACCAATTGACACACTGTGTACCGGACTGATTAGCGAGAACATGGCGTGCGTGCGTCATGATTCATGTTGAATAATAACCTAATAAAGGGATTAACTGAGTATAAAGGTATGAATGTGGGTGCTTCACTGAATTGACTACTAATTTGTATAAATTGTGTCGATTCCATTCAAATTTGACAATAATCATAACGTAAGGTTCTTAAAATTTCCAGTTTTTTCTCCAATAAATTGTGACAAAATGCGTCCATTAATATCCGCTTTAAAGTTTGCCTAAAAGCATAACCATTAGCATCAAATATTATGCAACTCACTCGCGTTGGGAAGAATTCATTTCCCCCAAAGAACCACGCTCCACTCTTCACCGCCTAGCTGTCTGTTATGATTCCATCACTAAACCGTGAAGACGCCAGCTTAAATGGAACCGTTTAAAATTGAAGTCTTTAAAAGAAAAAGGAAAACATATCACCCCTCAAAAGCATGAATATCAATGCAAGCGATACCTCCTCCCGCTGCAATCTGGCAATCCGGCCGCCTGTGCCGGTGGGGTTTTATTTTTAGTCTCCTGCAGCAACACAGAGCGCTGGCGGGCGGTGTTTCATACACACAAGCTACAATGAGTCGCCGTGAACACTTTTTCCTTCCGGCCGGGAGTAAAATCGCATACGGTAATGTAAAAGGGATAGGTTGTACACACGGGCAATGTGTGCTGGGTTTGGGTCCAATCCTTGGGGAGAAAAGGAAAACCCCGGGACTCGGGATAGTCTCCCACAGGAGTTCCCATAATAATCTTCCCTGTCATCGTTAAGGGTGGTGATTTTTCTACTTCCGCCCTGCTGGGACTCCCTAAGTGGGGGTGCATAAGCTTTCGGGCTTTTCTTTTCCGGGCTTCGTTCGGGAGGTTGTTTTTAACAATGACTTACTTCGTGTTCAATTGTGGAGAGGGAAAACCCCCGAATTGTAAGCAGCAAAAGGTGTGTTTAAGGTGGCAAGAATCTGTACGAAAATCGACTTGTTACGTACTAGGGCTTGGCGTTCACGTTTTCCATCCCTCCGAGAGCCGAGTTCGTTCCCATCGATTGCTTGCTCCATTAGACGGTGCACGTATGGCAGGATGCGTAGCGTTTTTATTCAATTTTATAGAATTTATACGCATGAGTTACCACATTTTGCTAAGGTTCATTATTCAATTCATTTTTGCCTCGCGTACGCGTACCGGTATGGAACATTCTTTCTGTTTTCTTTTGTTGGTGAGCATGAGTTGATGCTTTAATGGAATGGTGAACGTTTGATGTGAAGGGAATTGTGTTACGCATCAGGTTCGTTTTCCTTTTCTTTCCTTTTGCCAGCTATCATCTTACCACCAATGTTGTGTTTTTTTATGATGTGCAAGGAACGGGGAAATGGTTTTGTTTTAAATTGATGAGAGTAACCGTACGTATGTTGGGAGAATGTTATTTCTAAGACCTTTCATTTATCAATATTGAGAAGAGATGGTACAACCACGTTCAAACCAAATGTAGTAGAGGATGATGAATAATTTTAACTGGTGTTTCATCTTAAATAATGTGATTGTAGTCTAGATTAAGGCTCCTTTTAAGGGAACTCTGGTTTTCATAAAATTAATTAATGAAAGTAGAAGCTTTATTTAATTGAAAAAAAAAATAGATTTGTTGCTAGAAAGCTACTGCACTTCTACTAAATCAACATATTTAGAGCATTGTGACTTTCTTAAAGAAACGTGAAAAAAAAAATCAGAAATAACTGAATCATTTTGTAACATTTTATAACTCCAGAACTCATCAATTCCGCTGTAAATGGCGCGTGTTTCAAATCGCTTTGAGCATACCAGGCATGCATTTTTGTTATAAAATTAGCCGCCAACGTACACGGCTCGATTGCAAAAATTGCATTAAAAACACGTCATACTTGCTGCGCCTACCGATACGTTTCCATTTGTTCGCGGTTCGGTCAGGGCAGAACGGTAAATTACTTCACATCGACGTTGCCTTGCCTAATCCAGCCTCCCCAAAAATTCCCTCCCAAAGCACACACACAAACACAAAATAAAAAACACAACTTTTCTCCCGATTGTCCACGTGCGCATCGTTCGTGGTTGCGTTTGGTTTTTAAAAATGCCTCATACATGTCAAGTGGCCGGCAGAACAATGGCGCATGTTGCATGGGGCTCCCGACCAAGCAACCGAAACCCACCGTTGCTTCGAACCAGAAGTAGAAGATTACTGCACCAAATGGGATCAGCTAAACTGGATTCCGTGTTCGTGTTGTTTTTTTTCCATACACACAATGGAAACGGCCGTGCAATATGGATTGATCTATGCCAAACACAAACGAGTCTAATCCGAGCTTGGAGCGTTTTTTTTTTCGTCTCGTGTTGCTTTTCATTCGCGTTAACAGGCGACTTTCTCCTCCGGTTGATCACTGCTGCCGGCACCAAAAACCCGGGAAGGGGTTGTTGTGAAGCCGATATCGGTTCCGTCCACTTGCCAGCATTTGTACCGGGCACAAGCCGTCAGCGAACCGTTGGGTTTTTGGGTGGTCAGCAGCGAATGGGGTGGGAAAGCCGCAGCGCACAAAAATGGAGATGACGTGCCTCTCGTGGGGACTATTTTTCCACCCAACTTTTCTTCTTGTTTACCACTCTGTACGTGTGTGTGTGTGCATCCGTTCTTCACCATCTGGTGGTGTGAGTGGCGCTGTGCGGGGTTGTTTTTTTAGTCCGGAATTTGTGTGGCGGTGCTGTTTTCCTTTTTTTTTCGTTGCACACGTACTGTAAAGTGTGATAGCATTTTGTCTCGCGAATCCTATTCCACGTGAGCCACCGCGGATAAAAAAGGCGTTCTGCTGTGAAAGCGAGTAGATAAACCAAAACCCCTTAAAACCGATCCCCACGGCGAACCTACGGGGTGGGTGAGGGTAAAGGGAGAGGATGGTCCGAGTGGTACGCGGAATCGCTTCTGCACATAAAGCTGAATGGAAAGTCAAATGGAGTGTACAAATAACATCCCAACCCAGAAGGGCCCGAATTCCACCCTCCAAACGAGGGGTTGTTTTTTTTTTTTCGTTTTGCTACCTACACCCGGTAGCCGTGCGCCTATCTTTCTCTCGCATTTTCCAGAAAAAAAACACATCCCCCTTCCCTTGCTTCCTTCTTCTTTCCCACCCCAGCAGCCCTTGGC
>STHB01017984.1:0-12395 GCA_018908115.1 Anopheles rivulorum
TTTTCACAACACCTAGCCACTGCAATATTTTAGACAAAGTTACAAAGGGTCGTTTTTCCGTGGAAATCGATTGACCGGCTGTCACTGACGCAGATCCTCGGATAATCCACACACTACTGATTCTTCAGCTCGAATTCGATTAACATTATCTCTGCAACAGGCAAAACTTGTGCAACTTATCATCTGTGATAGGGCGGTTTTAGTCATAATCGGTTTTGACTAATAGTTCTAGAAGCTTGGCATGTTACTTAGAATAATTCATGGTTCTATATAATGGTATCGTAAGAGTGGTCGCATAGATCCCACCGACTCACCTCTTATTATTATTACATAATAAGTTCGTGGTAAATGAACATTTGCGGTCAAACTCATGCTCCATTCATGAACAGAAATATACTTCTTGGAAGATGACAGAAACTCATTCATTCCCAGATTCTATCGAAAACCCACAGCAAGGGAACAAAAAGGTGATATTCTTGGATAGTCAATGTCAAAACTTGGCAAGGAGTGAAACTAAACAGCTCAGCTTTAGTAATTCCTCGAATTAGGATAAGGTTATATTATTGATTAAAGGGTCGGTTGCTTTAACAGTTATGAAATGGTATAAGGTGCATGTTTGTTGTTAGTTGTTTGAAGCCTTATTTATTCGTGCAAAACATATAAAAAATATTTAAGTGCACGTTTGATTATTATTATTTAAAATCAAAATTGTTTTCCCGAAAGATGGAGAGCGGATTCGCAGCGCAGTCCGAAATAAATAATAAATCAACTCAACTACCACTTGCTGCACTTATCTATTCTGTTGGCAACAGTTTCTTGAATTTGGACTCTAACCTGAATAGATTATCGCATACCGTGGGATGACAGCAGCTTGTACACGAAGATAAAAAGAAGGTTGATGGCTTGGTTGTTGTTTTAAGGAAGCTCGGCCAAAAATGAACCACAACATTACCGCGTGTGTATTAACGCCTTAAGACAAGGGAGCAAACAAATCCACTCCAAAGAGCAAAGAATTGCGGAACCTGGGCTTCCATCACATGACGTCAAATAAGCGCAAATAATAGCGTTCGTGCGGTTTAAATCCAACAAAAAACAACACTACCAAGTTTGCAAAAAATATAACGATAAGATTTGACGACCGAACGATCTGCTGATGATGGCAGATAAATCGACCATTTGGTAGATTAGTACGCGTTGGTTAGTATTGACAGTTGGGGGCGTCATAAACGAAACCTGTGTAATCTAGCTCATACGGTATTAATTGACACTTCGTTAGTACCGGCAACAGTACTTTTATCGTGCGGCTCTGGCACGATCGTAAAGGTGCATGGCTGTGCCAAGTAAAAGCATCAAGATATTACATTTACAACGATTGTAAAGCATCTACACGCGTATTGGGAAATTGTGTCAATGACACTTGGGGGAAGGAAGCTTTTCCCATTGTCATCTTTTATGTCTAAGTTTAACTGTTGCCCTGCTGCGGTTCTCCAATGTTTTAGAATCGGCAGAGATATGATAAAGAATTACCGGTAATTGTCAAACTATCTAACTTAAATTAGTAGAAGGAATAGATAAAACACAAAATCGTTTGCAATCAACAACTAATGGCGCTATCATTTCATCATTTTTTGTGCTATAAAACAATTTGATGTTCTTTTTATGCAGATTAACATAAACGTACATTCTGTTTTCATAGATGAGTAACAAAAGTTTTCACCGATTCAACACGTGCGTTGCTAAATCACGCAAATTGCTTTCTAACGTTTTCCAGCTAAAACCAGCTATCGCCATCGAAGAGGGATTAAGCATGACAATGAGAACGTCATTTTGAAACGCTTCACCGAGCAGCTAATTTCAGCGGAAATTATAAACAGCTTGCCGGCTGGACACAGGCAATCCATCATCATTGTCCCAAAAGCCGCACCCGCACCACAGTCGCGCGCCGATACGATCTAATTACCTGAACAAATGTGAATAATCGCGATCTTGCTTTTTGGCATGCAGAAAGCGCACTTGCAGCATGCTGTCCATAATCTCCTTGTCGCTTGGTACCGAGTTTCCGTTCGCGTACACCGCGACTTCCGCTTTGGGTTGCTCCGTTGTGTCCGCCATGTCGTCAATGTGACAGAATTATGGAAATGAGCTAATCAAACGTGCTTGCACTAACTATAAAACCCTGTCTTAGACGATCAAGCTGATCAAGATGCGCTGATATTGGTACAACTCTCAAGCAAAATTTGCTTTTCCTTTTACGATAAAAAAATGGTATTTAACAGCACACTCTTCTAACACTGTTGGAGCACTGTGGAGCTATTTGACTTCAGACTAGTGCGATTAGCCAACCGTCACCCATTACCGGGGAATACCGACACAATGGAATGCATCCCGCACGTTCGATGTGATTGAAACACTTGCAACGAATCTCAACGCACTGCCAACTGCCCAACCTCACAACCTTTTCGTGTTGAAAACGCGTCGATCCTGAAGAAAGAGGATTCCTCCACACATTCCACACGACAGTCTCACGAACACAACATTCACAACGGCTCTATGACGCTAGAGCCTGATCCTTTCGTTGCTGAACCAATAGCACCTTCGATGCCTTCACGAGAATATAAAATTCACAAAAACAGCAAGTAACTCCACTTGAGCGTGACACGGCGCGAAAACGCAACTAAACCGTGTCGCCGGTTGCGATCGTGCTTTTATACCGGCGTTTGCTATTACCTGTACAAACCGGCTATACACCACCACCACTAAGGCGCGAGCTTACAGACCTCATGGGCTCGGTACAGCTCACCAGACCATCACCCGGCCGTCTTGAACGTCCTTGGGTGGGTAGGTGATCACCAATTCGAAGAAAGTATCGTACCGAATAACGACTGATAAGGGTGGAATTTTATGGCTTCACTTTTATTATCCTAAATAGGGCTGCGTTGTATTTGCAAGCCGTCTAATCTTGGTCCATTGGTCCGATATTTCTGTACCATTCAAGGGTCAGTGCACAGCCGAAGTTACGCAGCACCCTATCAGTCATTTTGCCGTTTGTGTATGGTTGACGTTTTGTTTTGGGTGTCACAGTATATGTATCTCACGCGTGAGTACACAGGTACAGGACACTCGTTTGGCAGGATCCATTTCGATTGGTGTTTGATGACAGATGCTTCTAACCGATTAGGTAGATTACGTGATGGGTTGAGAATGCGCGAGGTAATAATCAATTTCCCTCGTAACGTCGTGTTAAATCGGTACGAGATAACTGGTCAACGGGGAACTATATGCAATTACGCCAAACAGATAATTCCAGGGATAGGCAACCCGAGCAGTGGAGAATTTAATCTAGAACTCTTTTTAAACACATGATCGTTAGTCAGCCTACTTTTACACCGTAAAGTTTCAAGTGTTTTCAGTTATCTCACTGGAAAAAGATAGAAGCTTTCCAATAGTTATGTATAGATAATTGGAAAGCTTATAGCTTACTCATGCTGATAAATAATGGTTACAGTTCTTTAAGGTGCATTTCTGTAATTCGTTTCATTATAACCTATCTACTCAGAATCAGCAAACAAAGAACCTTTCTAGAAAAAAATGAAAAAAAATGAAATCCTTTTATTTCAGCAGAGTAGTATCCATGCAATGAAGAAAAATTCTTCGTTTTCCCACATTGGTTACCATAACAAACGATACAGGTCTCTATTATAGTAGTAAACAATGTATATCCTTGAAATCTGCCAAGTCTTTATTAATCAAATATTTCATTCTTGTAATATTTTAAATTGTTTATGGCTTTACATGTCTATTAGTAACACAATGTTTTACTAAACCTGCCACAGGACCATTAATCATTAAGTAGCTAATAAACTTGGTATGGATTACAATCTTGACAAAAAGCCTTGAAGGATTTTATTGTACTTTAAGGTACTCAGTATTAAATTTTCTCGGCAGAGTTGTGTTAATTTTTAATGCATGGTTATTTTGATATTTTTTTGTTCCATTATTTTCAATATGAAGAACAGAGGGTACCACAAAAACAAAAAATACCATGCGAAATTGTAGCAGGACTAACTGTAAAACTCGTAAAGGTCACAAGAACTCTTCACAGTCATTCAGTGATTGTCTATTTGAATGTTTGCTGCTACACCGCTTCCAGCTTCAGCTGTTTATGTTTTAGTTTTAGATTCCGTTGCCACTTTGCACACTCACAATATGGCATGCGCTGATACGAAGGTGTGTGTCCAACGAGCCGGTGAGTAACCTGTTGTTACTTCTGGCATCAACGGAAGGTCACTATGCGGTACGATCGTTTCGGTTTAATCGGTGTGATCAGAATCAATTCGTCAACACGCACAGCATGCATGAACGAGGACAAAAAAAAAGTCAACTAATTGACCGCTTGACTGAACGGTAATTTTTAAACACGTTTTGGGTGGGATATTCTAGTTTGCTACTAACACGAACAGCTGTTAGCACTATGGATCAACTAATCATAACTTCACAGTGCTAGATAAACTTGTTTTATATGCTAGCGAGAACGTAAATGAAAAAGCAATAATGATCATTTAAATTGTAACTAAAGCAAGGGTTTTCCCAGATTTTACCCCAGCGTGCACAATGGGAACAAACAACGTTCGATAATACAGCCTAATCCTTACCAAAGTGCAGAAAAATATCATTCTTAATAATAAAACAGCAAGTTATAAATTATCACACCGAGCGCTAAACATCAAATGCAAGCAGCCGTAAGCTAGTGCTGGACCAATGAGCGTGCTGAAGGATACACACATTAATCGCTTCGCTTCACCATTATCGCCAAAATTCAACACTTTTACGTCAATCAGACGAACGTTTGCAGGCAGGCATCGCACATCGATAGACCGCAGTTGGTGCAATATCTTACCGATTGCCAGAGCTCCCCGTTGACATCGCAGCACCATTTATATGACTTTTTAATCAACACGATAATGCGTTCCACGATGTGCTTCGAAATGTTTTCGTCGTTTCACATTTCCCACCAGGGCATTATGGTACCGATGGGAGATAGTTATCTTTCGCCCGAATCACTCACCAATCACTACAACAGCGTACCAATAAAATGGAATGTTTTACAATGGTAAAAGCATTTTATATCCGCATGGAAGGACAAATTGCTCCAGTTATCTAGGATGATTGGGACGAAAAATGGATTGAATGAATGATTGAATTGAATAGCGTTTGTAGGTGTGTATTGCACCATTTGGTGAAAAATGCTATCTAAACGGGAATTTAAGAAAACAGTTTTCGTATCGTAATAAGAACTCGAGAATGCACGTAATAACATTGTGTGAGTATTGGCTACATATTTTGCTTCACAGTGGATGTAATGCGCATTGCATACTCGTTAGGCGATGACATTAAAAAAAATCATATGTTGATAAATTTTAAACTAACGGTTTGTTGTATGAATTTGAATTGCATTAACTTCATCTCATATGGACTTTCTTTAACAGTTTTTGAGCTTGGAAACATGGTAAAAGTTTAAATAAGGCTATTGAAATCACGAATTCTCCGTACCATAAGTAAACTTTTATCAAAATCGATCAAAGATGCATTCACATATTTTGTTTATTTGTATCAATGTTTATAGATTTTTTATTTTATGTTCTGTTTTGTATGGAAATAAACTTTTCAAAATAATTTGCAGTCGTATGATGACGTACACTTCCCTTTTTAACAAATTCAAGAAGTATGGCTTGTTTGTAGGGTGGTGAATTTGTCATTTTGAAATTACCTATTACATACCTTTAGGCGCATTTGGTTCATATTTCACCAATATTGCATCAACAATAAATCTGTAGTAAAACACGTTTCAATGTAAACGATTTTTACAGTTTGCTTGCATGAACATGCTTTTATGTTCAAAAGAGTACTTCGTTTCCTATTAAATTTATTACTTTTTTACATTTGATTGGTCATTGATTCACCATTAGTCTAAAAGTATCTCGATTATTACGACTAATCTTATCCGAACATCTTTACGCTCCCCTAGTATCACAATGTGTGGCCTACACTCTTAAATGCACTCTAATAGCTCCCACCGTACTACAGATCCAGATACTGGACCTGGGTGGCACATATCGACGCCAGAAGACTGCACACGCTGGCCGTGTAAATGACCGATGCCGTCGTTCCGGTCAGCGTCACCAGTGGACCCATCGTGAGGGAGAGAATGATTTGCGCGACAAATAACATGCTTCCGATGATGGAAATGTCCGACGCCAGCCCACGCCGTGGTTGCATTGGATTCGCTTCATTGCATGAATCAAGCTGAGAAAGGGATTGGGAAAGAACATTTTGTGTTATCGGACGTGTTGCAGCAATTAAACGTTTTAATTATCTAACCATGCGCATGTCATGCATTTCGCAAGCTTACCAATCCTTTTGCATGATACTTCGCCAATATGATGTAGGGCATTGTGAAGAGTAGCGCACCGACGATGCCACCAGTAACGCTGAACACATACACCGTCACTTTGTTGGGGAACATGGCCATGCACAGCATGCCAACAAAATCGATCAACAAGCCACCACTGTAGACGGTTCGCGCTCGGAACAGCCGTATCATACGCTCGATCGTACACGAGTACGTCGAACATGCAATGGAGTAAATGGCCATTCCGAAACACCCGTACCGAACGCCCTCAATGTACAGTGCGTACTCATTCGAGTCGGAGTGGGCCATTGGATCTCCGCCGAATACGTTCTCACCTACGAAATCGGTAAAGTACAGCGAGTAGCTGATGTGGCTCATCCAGCAGAACAGATTCGTCACACACAGCACGCCTAGTGTGGCAGGTATACGGAAGGTCGTCTTCAGGAATTCCTTTGCCGATCGTTGGTTACTTTGTTGGTCCTCCTCAAGAAATTCACTCAGCAGAGGTTTCTTATCGTCCACTCGATTAGGCACGGCAAGATCTTCATCCAGCGAATCCTGGTTGCAGTCGAGCTGAAGTAGCAGTGTGTCCGCAAGGTCTTTCATCGGAAGCAGACTCTTTTCGGTGGTGAAGCGTTGTCGCTCCCTGGATATGATGCGCTCCGTTAGCGGTTGTAGTAATTCATTACGTTCCATCAATGGAAGTGGAATTTCTCGAAAACTAAGCACGGTTACACCAAGGCAGAGGGCAAATATCACCGTTACCAGGATGAAGACAGTGTTAATATTGCCGCCGAGAAGCTCGCCCAGCACCGTACCATCCCAATCGATGGCACCGATTAGGTAGCCAATGCATCCACCAACACCGGACAGTAATGAGTATGTGCTGCAGGCTTGACCATGGTCCTCTAGAATACGGAAAAAGGAATTTATTAACACCTTCTAATGAAACGACTGATATCGACAACATACCGGGAAGACTCACATCCAGCAGATAGGCCATAGACGGTGCTTGGGAAGAATCAGCACAAAAGTCTAACAGTATCGTACCGAGTATGGTGACCACTATGGCCCATTTGTAATAGTCTGTGGTAGCAATCGCCGATGAAGAAGCTTGGTACAGGTTGTAGTTGCGATTGATTGTAACTGTGTTGTTTATCACTGGTTCTCCAGACTCTCCCATGTCACCTAGCCAGTGGCCGATCGTTTCTCCAAACGGCAGCAACAGGCATCCTGAGAAATAGTAAATGAATGTAATAAAATAAAAGAACATCAGCGATTGGATGAGGAATGCGTTTTGTAGATTAGATGAAAAATATTCACGATGGACGATCGAGAGGGGAAATCAAATTTGTATTTCCTTGCTATTCGTCCTAACTCGTCGCACGCGGAAACGGCTCAATTGATCAATTGTTAGTATAGATGTCATTGTTAGTAACAGGAGAGCATAAAAAAACCATGTAGCACTTAATCGCTAATGCAAACCGGTTTTGCCGTTTTAAGTAACAGGAAATCATCCAAATATGGAGATATTATTAATCAAATCATTTATCAGTGTGTGAAAGAGACATAGCGCTCTCATTATTACCACTCACTACTAAGCTGGTGCAGGGTTTTTCGTCCCTCGAGTTTTTGAATCATTAGTAAATTATTGCAAATAGGCTGTGAAAATTCGCGAATTCAGAAAAATTCTCTTCACTTCCAAATAAAATAATTACATTTGAAACTATTCTATGCTATTTAAGCTGAATGGCAAAAGATGGTTTGTTAAAAGCATCTCATATACAATATATAACCACTGCTATTTTCCTATGTGTTTGTAAAACTTAAAAGCAACAGAAATGATAAGTGTTCCATCGAGCCGCACCAAAGCAGCGTTTGTTTACCGAAAGGTCAACAAAGAGAACACGTTCCTAGCGCAAAATTGTTTAACAGTCCTTATAGATTAAAGATTATCAGCGTGCATTGCATACTGCACCGCTCATTAGATGGATGAGCAACGAAAGTCATCCTGCAACCGATGCAAACGTCCGGACAGCATTTGTCATCGCACCGGGAGCAAAATCGAAGGAAAACAAAAGCACACAGCCACGCACGGTCGATCGGTAATCGAATGGTAAAAAATTAAATTAAATCAAAGCACTTTGTGTGATAACTGATTGTAGGAGTCAGCCACATCATCATGTCAGGGTGAGAGGTGGGCGATGTAATAAACTGGAAAGGTTGATAAGCTCATTGAGTCATTCATCGATCATCCGGGTAATTCGAGGACGGGTCCAGTAATGGTAGCACCTCCGAATCCCCCTTTTTAGCAAAGATATCGCATTAGGACGGTCGATAAGCGATTGGTAATTCTTTTTACTACCATCTAAACGCGTTGGCATCCGACGTCTAGAAGGTGTGTGTTGGAACCGTATCACAGCGCCTATGGTCGAAGTCGCTTAATTCGTGGTTTGCTTACAAAAGCGAGCGCTCTACACATGTTACAGGCTGGGCAGCTCGTGATGCAGCGATAAACAAATAGCTGCGGGTTCGAAATGAATGAGCAACATGTAGCAACGCACAGGGGTAATGATATTTTAGAACAACCACTATGCGTGATAAAGTACGACGCCATTCACATTCAGTGCCTGCAGTTAGAGCGAGCAAAACATGTTTAAATGACTATCTGGACGATGTGTCAGACGTTCCTATCGGATAGTACACTGTTTCCATTATATGGTCGCCTAATTTTCTCCTACCACTTGTGCAACAGCCCGCGCATCAAAACAACCACTGTGCACATGGATCTGATCTGTCTCGCACGCTCACTGATTTCTACAGCTGATCATACAGGCAGCTGCATTAGGAACTGGTTAACGACACGTGCCCATACTCACCTAGTACGAGTCCCAGCCCGAGCACCAGCAGCAGCGGTCGACGGCGGCCCAGCCGGGACCGGCACCGATCGCTGAACGTGCCGAGAAACGGTGACACGATGAAGCCGATCAGCGGCGAAATGCCCCACACGATCGTCATCAGCTGATGTTCGATGCCGATGCCCAGCAGAATCGGTGTCACGAAGGCCGTCTCCGCGGAGTACACTATCTCGATGCCCATGATAACGAACGACAGCCGGACGAAGTCGAGCAGCGATTTTTTCCTGCCAAACGGGAGTGCAAACGTACAGGATGAAAGGCCGTGACTTTGTTTTTCACTGGTTAGTTGCTGTTTATATATATAGCATAAACGCTGGTGGGGAGATCCGTAAAGTCGGTATCTCAACAGCACGATTTATGAGCTAATCTTTTTGGGTAAACTTTTTTATGCAGGTCTTTCTATCTAATCAAAAGAAAACCTTCTTAATATTTGTTGTTTAATTCCTGAGAGCTTCTGAATGAGTTAATATGTTTCACTCAGCATTTGTTTATGCAAGTCACTGGTTAGAACACTTTGTCAGAACATTTGTAAGGTTCCAGTGGAGCTGTCAGTCAAAAACTTGTAGTAGTAGTGTTTCATGTAACCTACTTTATATTTATATCATGAGCGATCTTATCTGCACTTGATTTTCATGAATAAATCACACAACTCACTGGTCACTGGTACAAATAAACAAAACTCTACCCTCACTGTCAAGTACGCTACTTTTCTCACGAGATGAACGATCATTTCCTGTTACTTCCTCGCCGATATCATTGCACGTCCTTCCATTCTTTCACGACAAGGCACTATTAACCAATGCACACTTCACACACGCTTTCAAACAAAATGCTTTTAAAAGAATAACTTGAGCACGCACGCGTGCCGTATTAGCCGCGTGAAACACTCGACCGACCCTATGCCTACCTGAACACGTGCGAATAGTCGTACTGTTGTTGGCGTGCGTTCTCCTCCCGTACACGCCGCAACTCCTCCACCACCGGATCGGCCCCGCTGGAGGCCTTTCGGCTTAACACTACCCGGCCGGAAGCGGCCGATGAGCCACCACCCGAGCCCGTCTTTACCATTGTCGCGTCTAGGCCGGAAACGGAACAGCTACGGTACCGTCTGGTGCACTGTAACGCCCGTATCGGTCTGGCAGCGCTCAGTGTCCGCGTGCCACTGATCGCGACCGACGCTAGCCAGTTGTAAATGCTCTTTATCTCCCGGTACATGATAGCCGGGAGGCTGTGGCCGGGCCCGTGCGCGTGTGTGAACTGCACTTCGCTGCTACACCACGCCAAGTCGCACCCGTGTCGCGTCACCTTTCCCGAACGCAGGCAGACACGGTTCCGTTGCGTCACCTGCGTCACTACTACACCGTTGCACCGTTGCTCTCACCGAAGTATGGTGTCACACTTCTAGACGCAGAGGCAGATTGTTGTTCCTGATAAAAAAAGGCACCCGGCTCAAGCGCCACCGATAAGAAATGTTTGGCGGTTTGGTACAGGGCCGTCGCTAGACGGTGTGCACGGTTACCGCAATCATCGTCAAACAAAATCTGTTCTCCCGTCCGGCAAGCTAATCGATCGGGCGGCAAGCTACTACTGAGAAGCGTTCGGCAGGTATTGCACTCATACGTCAAGCCAAACATTGAATCATTCGCGCTGGATGCCCGCATGACATGACGGTTGCGCGCCGAACGATGTTAATCCGACCACAGACATCGGTACGGGGTCGCTGGGACGGATGTGAGTGGCATCTGCCGACAGCAGGTGAAATGGAAACAAATGCTCTAGCCGCTACCGAGCAGAGCTGAACTCTGAGCTTATCGGCATCCGATCTGGCGCTGCTTAATGGGAGGGAACGCAAATATGCTGACTAGCATCAGACCGGCGCAACTGCAAGCGATCGTGGATGCTGTGATTGTAACGTGGCGTATTTGCGACACGAATTAATTGAAACCATTTTGGAAAGCTTCCCCACATGGAATCGCAAATAAAATGCCTTAAAATTAGGTCAATTCAATGTGGATTATATCACTCAACTACAAAGCAAATTGATATCGTGCAATGATACCATCGTTTATGACGATTGTTTATAATTTGAATTCCGTTTCCTGTGCGATGAAGGTCATTCATTACATTTCTCTCACAATATCCGGGATATTAAGATAACGCAGGTCACGTCTGTGGGCTCTGTTTACCCGCAGATCGCGCAATGCTTACACCGTGATAAGATTTAATCATCGCTAATGGTGTGTAGTGCTTTTCTCAGCATTGGTTATCGTTACAAATATTTACGCTCTTCAATAAAAGCCACGACTTTGTGTTTCAATTAAATAACTAAAATTTTTGTCGTTATTTTTTATCACTGCCTGAACAGTTGTGCCTAAACATTATCGTGTGATATGTAGCATACCTCTTATCAGCAGATTTTAGCGGTGGATGGCTGATAGCCTACATTTAGGCGCACGTTTTCATTGCACATGCGTGTCGCGCATGTGAGGGTTTAAATGAATTTGAATCCAAGCAATCAATGTCAAGGCAATCTATCTTACTGCTTTGTTAGCACTAGAACGCCCTGGAAAGATCGATTACGGTGAATAGCTGATGATTTTTAAATGTTTCATTTTCTTATATACCCGTAGCTTCGTCAGGTTGTGTCAATTACCCCCCGAAAGTGCAAGGGTAGCATGATGACGCTCAAAAATGTATCCGTTAAAATAGTGTTTATCGTGATACCTGGAACCATGAATACCTGGAACATGAATATTAAATGTTCTGTTATTACTTTTTCACACCGTGTTGAAAGCTTTTATTGGAAAAAGTTCCGTTGAGGTACTGTAAATGTTTCCAGGAATTTACAGCTCAATTAAACAATGTTGAATTCAATGGAAATTTTTTTTTCCTTTTCAATGGAGCTTTTCATATGTTATTTTGCGCATTTTATCCGTCATTCAAATAGCAAACGTATTAATGTTCTTAATCTTACTATTACTAAATACTAGTTTTAGTATTACTATTTGGCACCGAAGCACAACTGAAAACAATCCCCTAGCCCAAAAACAAAAGTAATTTCAAATGTA
>STHB01017992.1:0-12395 GCA_018908115.1 Anopheles rivulorum
CTGCCATAAAGCTTGTTGCGGGCGTTGCTTAGTGTTAGCTTTTGAACCGAAACACGAGCAGGTTTGACGTTTTGGTGTTATGTTGTTTCGCTGCTAATTAGATTCCGGTACAAGGGTCGTACAGTCTGTTTTTTTCTTCTCTGTTTTTTCGTTTGAGCTTCTTTACCATCGAAAATCCATCGTTTCGCATCTTCCTAACAGGGATATGCACAAAACGGTTTTGCTAGGCGGTGTGTGTTGCCACCGAACAGGATGATATGCCGGCTGCATTATCGGCACGTACTGTCGCACTTTGTCATGCTGGTGGACGCTATGCAAAAGGCAGCATATTACCCCCAACTCACACACACACACACACATCCCTCCACAAAAAAGGGGGAAAAACAGCTGAAACCTCAAACACTCCCAGCACGGCGTAGTCGGCAGCGACGATCGGCCGAACCGGGCATCAAGTAGAAGCAATCTTATCAGATTATTGGTCAACTTTGGCGACTGAATTGTGGCCGAAATGCGTTGCAGCAAACCGCAAAACCCGGAACGGGCTGATGCCGTTGCACTAGCCATCCTTTGCTATGCTCGCACGCACAGTGTGTCACGCACGGTTGTCGATGTCGCCGGTACTATACAGCAAGCATGTTTATTTGCCTGGAAGGGAAAAGTGGACAGCAAAAAAAAAAAAAAAAAAAAAAACCGGGCAAGTAGAAAAACACGATCAACAATCATAACAATGTGGCAAACGATGGTTGTTGGTTGGAACGGCTGTGTGTGCTCTAACGTCAAACCTCATTCGGAGGACGATGAGATTGAGGATGGAAATGATCGCGCGCAGATAAGCGAGAAGGTGTCGGAGTTTGTCGTTGCATTTGACTTTCAATTTTCATCCCACATCGGGCCCATCTACCGAACAGTTCATAAAGATATTTTATGGTCTTAAAGAGTGAACTGTTCGTTTGGGTTTTGTTCGGTGGTTTAAACGTGTTCAGCACATTTCGTCTTTTTTTAGTAAAGAAAAAAAACGGGATTTTATAATAAAAAAAAGTTAGTTAAAACAAAATAGTTAAATCAATAAAATAAAATATTTTTGTACGCGATTGGCAGTGATAAAAAATGAAACAAAACTAGTATTAGTTGTTATTTAGCTCAGTTGTGTGTAATTTTTAACTTTATGTCACTTTTTTTCGCAGAACCTCAAAAGCACGTGTTAACCTTTTCATTTCCACAAAATGGCTCCTTTCTTCTGACCATAGTGGATATATAAGGAGGTGTATTCATCTAGAACAATTTTTCCGCGAAGCCTTATAATAGCCTAAAACCAGCTACAACTGTCAAAACGATTGCTGCTGGTGTGTGTGTATGTAACCATCGATTGAAGCAGCTCCGGCCTACATTTCAGATGCGAGAGTAGTTTAATTTAATAACGCACATTTCATGCTGCAAATAACATTGTTGCCTAATCTTGCTTTAGATGACTTTCCCGATGCTTATTTTGTTTCTACAGACGATACAAAATCCAGTATTATCATAGTGTGTGTGAAGCCTACTTATGTAAACAAACATTCAGTTTTCGTGTCAAACTGTCAAATAAAACTTCCAAATGGCCTGCAACCAAATGCAAAGAAAACACTACCTTATACATCCACTTTACTTCTGACATTAGTAACGGTTTTGACAACTCTACCGTTTCTGACGTTAGACGTCTGCGTGAGATATATGAAAACTTCGTTACGCCGTCTCAGTAACGAACAAAAATATATGTTTAAATTTAGCTTCCAAGATAAAAATATGTAAACACTGAAAAGGTAATTAAAGAACGAATAAAGCGCTAATTGAAGTAACGAAATCTAAAATTTTAGGAATTTTATGTGAAAGCGAAGTGCAACTATAATCATATTTATCAGGAGGACAAAAAAAATCCTGTTAATTAGATTGCATTTTAATCTTGTTCTCGAAAGTTGCCCTCTCAATTTTAATCTATTATTTAATATTAATTCCACAATTTGAATTTTTAATTTTAACTATTTCAATTGCTGGAAGATTCTTAAATACTATACATTTTTATCGATGACTGAACGAAATCATCATTGTAGTTTCACCATTTTAATCATCAACTTAATATTTCCAGATGCAGTTTATCTGTTGTGAAAAACAAAAAGCAACCAAAATGTTTACCCCATGTTTCAATTGAGGTAAACCGGACGGTCGTAACGTACTGTCACTTCTTGGCCGAAATGCCATTACAAAGTGGGTTTTATCAAATTTAATGGTGCGTAATAATTTTCGCTATTTTCTGCCCCGTGTCCCATCATGCATCGCACCGGAAGGATCGACCACGTGGCAGCACGTTCGCACGCACTGCATACCGCGGCCGCGAACGCAGGGCGACCGTAAGTGAAAACACCGGCACTCAATTATTTATGAACTTAATTTTAATATCAATAATCTCCATAACCATTTTCTTTCATCGCCTCGGCCAAACGCTCAACCGTTTCCACCGATGGGAAGAACTGGGGTGAGGTGAAGGCGGGAGGGAGAGCGTGGAAAGCCACGGGCGGATGCAGTATAATTGAGTGACGTGCACAGTTGATGCTGACGACATCAACGTGCTGGTGGGCCACGACACTGACGGCCGGCACAAGGGGACAAAAATATCGGATGTTCCCTTCCTCATAAAGGTCGGTTGATTTCGGCCGGAACGCTTCGCTCATATTTCGTACCGGTGTGAGCCCTACAGGCGGTGCATCGAAATTTTAAAATTGCATATATTGCCTCATTATAAAATGTTTGTGGCTTTCTGCCATCTCCACGTTCGGTGCACACCGACGTCTGCGTTTGCCACACAGCAGAAACACTTGAGCTGTTGGGTGCATTTTCTGCATGGATCGGTGTGGTGTGCCATGCCGAATGTCATCCTGTATGGCGTATGGCCGGTCGGTTGCTATGGATATAGTACGAGTCACGTGAATGGTGAGCAAGTATGGGGAAAATGTGCACCGGACAGGCTTAAAGAGTGCATTGTTTGATAAAATGGTAACAAATGTTTCAAGTCTTTCCTCAGGGAAAGGAATGTGATATTATTCAGTTACGGATGATTGTGAAGAATTTCGATATAAAATAGGAATATCAGCAAAAACTGTTTTTAATGTTTGAGAAAGAAAAGAAATTTAAGTAATTTCCTATTAAATTAACGATATTTGACCTTCAAATTATGCACAGTAGAGAAATGAACGATAGTAATGTAGGAACGAAAATCCACCATGTAGTAATAAAGAAGACCATTCAGTGTTTCAGTGTTCCAATGCTACCACGGTTACCAAACAGGCGCAAGTAAAAGCGCTCAAACCAACTTGCAAACGTCAAGTGGCTGCTCTTTCTTGCTGTGATATGTGGCATACGAACCCGTCGTGCCCCAAAAACCACCCAAATCGCAAAACCGAGCAACGGAAGGCTTTTCTCAACTGTCGCGCTCAACAGCGAGAAATCGGATCGTGGCGTGGGGAGGGGGGGGGGAGGGGGGAGGGGGTAGAAGGGTTTGAAAGTTAGCGAGCATCATGAACACGTTGCACTGCGAGCTGACGTGCCAGCACCAATGATTCTCAACTCATTTAACAATATTTTAAACTGCTGTTGGCGTACTCGTTAGTTGGCACTTTGGCATCGGCCTTCCGTGCGCCTTGTTCGGGAGCAGACCATGTCTTGAATTTTGGGCAAACCACGGGTGCCAACGGACCAGGAAATTCGTCCGACTTTGTTTCTATCGCCAGCTGGGTGGGAGTTTTTTTTTTTGTGTGTATATATTTTGTTCGCCCCGAATCAGCAACAATTCTATTGCTTCGAAACGTTACAGAGTTGCAGGGTGTTTTTTATTTTGTTTTTAGTATGGAAAAAGGACAAACGTTCAGCTTGTTTTCTTCTTCTCGCTGTTTGCTTTGTTGGGGATATATCTTTTTCTGTTGCCTGTTTCCAAACACCACGCTGGTGGAGACGCCTGGTGGCGCGATGGAGACGCCTGGTGGCGCGATGGAGACGCCTGGTGACGCGATGGAGACGCCTGGTGGCGCGATGGAGACGCCCAGTGGTTGGTGTGTGGCAAGCTAAGAAGCGGCCGGCTACGGTGGCATTGTTTTTATCCGCCTGCGAGTGTACGTCAGCAGGGAAAGCGAGTGTGTGTACATGCACGAAAACGACAGTTTTTGTCGTGATTTGCCTTTCAAGTCACGACACATGGCTGGTGGCGTGTGTGTATATATATATATAACTGTACATGTGTGTGCGTGTGTGCACATGACTTAGTCGTCCACTCTTCCGCCCTGGGTTGTTGCAGTACCGTGTGTTTGTGGTTCTTTTGTATCCGGTTCTGGTTCGCCTTTATCGGCACAGAATTTCGTTCGCTCGGTGTCCGTGTTGGTGGTGTGCAAATGTGTTTGTTTTCAGTTTATTAGGAATATTCTACAGACCACCCCGCCCAGCCCCGGCCCGGCCAATACCCAAACCGGAACTGGACGTGTGCCATCATTTGGCAGTTTGTTCTTAAGGCACCGGTACCGTTCGTGGCGTAACGATCCAGTTGTGCGAAACGTTGCCAGCTCGCAAGGGAAGCAACACAGTGTGTCTTGCTACATGTATAGAAAAATGGCTACGAGCCGGGTGCAGTTACCGATCGTTTCTTGGGGATGTTCAATCTAGGAAGTTTGTGGCCTCGTCTGCGGTTCCACTGGATTCCTGATTATTCGTTCTGCTTTGGTGAACCGGTCCAAATCCATCGCAGCCCAAAGCGATGTCCAAATCTTTCCCCTTAGTGTAGTGAGCTGCTTTTGTTTTTTGTTGGTTTAGGTTTTGCTTTACTGAACCAGTTTCCTTGGGAGCTGTCAGAAAGGTGAAAGCATTTTTGTGTGGCCGCAAATAGAAAGCATCCAAAACGAGAATTTTTACTCGTTTGCCAGTAGCCAGAAAAAGCATAAAAAAGAGAGAACCCCCCCCCCACCCCCCCTGGGAGGGGACTGATTTTTGTTGCAGCCCCATTGCCATTTGGTGAATGGCTAGCCCGTCAGCTCCGGGTCCCGTGTGTTCGGTGTGGATTTATGTCGGAAATTAAAGATTCCTTTTGACTTTTAATTATCGCATTTAGCCGGTGATGATGGGTTTAGTGGCAATTTGAAAATGTGCTCCGTGTGGGCAAGGAGCGTGAAGGTATGGGAAGGCAAAGGAAGGACGGTATGTTGGCTGTCGGTGTTGGTATTTGCGAAATTAATTTAGTGCTCCAGTGCCACAGCAATGCGACCAGGCCCAAAGAGTGCGAATTCTTGGCAGCAGGTTGGTACATTTGCTGCCGCTAGCGATAGAACTGTCCTTGTTCGGGTCGGGTTGCTCTGCTAGCCAGTGTTCCAGATTTTGATAACTCGTCAGTCTGTCCTGTTGCGCTGGTTGACGGGTTGCCTGTTGGCTGTACGGTAGAATTCCAAAAACCCCGGGAGAAGCGGTACGTAATTCGAGTGGGAATTTACGTCGACTCGAGTGAAATGAAATTGAAATTGGTAGCACGATAGTGGCGTCCGCTTATGTTTTGTTAGAAACGCAGAGAAAACACACACACAAGAGCAACTGATGGGGATATCGTTGGTTAAAAGTAACAGTCCGCTTCTGGAGGATGGTCGATAGGGAGCGTGTACCCATTCGCTTGTTTATTTTATTATTTTCCATTTTTTTGTATGTGTGTGTTCTCGTCTCGTCTGTGGTCGTTCCTATATCGTACCACCGCTGCCGGATTCATTGTGGTTTAAGAGTACGTCTTGTTTTTTTTTGTAGCTCACAGACAACGATGGATGAGACTGAAATATTGCACTACAGCACACGCTTTGGACGAGAAGATGTGAACAAGTGAAATGGTAGCCCAAAATTTTTCGTTGTTATTGCGGTTTTTTGGCCAACCGCAGCGTACGTTGGTGCGCTTTGATTGTTCATGATGACAGTGAGTGAGCAAGGCTTGTATTTAATTTCTATTTTTTAGCAATTTTCCCACGAACGCTTCCGTTGCCACGGCAATCTCAGCTAAGAAAATGAAGAAGTGACAGCAAACACGGAAAAGATCCAATCCCAGTTGAATGGAAGGTAATGGAAAATATTAACCAACAAAAAAGAACAAAACCAGTCCGTCGGGACCGAGCCGACACAAGGAAAAATGTAAAAATGTTCCCAACCAAACCACTAACAGGGCCAGCTTCTTGGCAAAGCGTTGGCGTTTGGCGGTGGTTTAAAATTTTTCGAATATCATTCCGTTTGATTTGCTTAGCGTTTGCTTTCACTGTTGCCGTCTCTGAGAGCTCTCATGGTCCCAGCGAGTCACGTGTGTGTATGTGTGTGTCGGGGCAATGTTTGGTGAGTAATAAATGATTGTGTGGCTGCAGATAAGGGTCGGTTTGATTGACGTAGCGCGTGTGACATTTCATTTGCGTATGGACTGTTTCGGTTGTAATATTTGCATATTTTCTATAGAAGGGAGTTTTTTCTTCCATGGAAAAAAGGTAAGCTTAACGCTTTATCAGAAAAAGTTCATTGGCAGGGGCATATGTTTTCTGGTACAGCTGGAAGCAATTTGCAACCAAGCAAGGTTCAGGAAGGAAGTATTTATGTTGAACATAGTACACTTAAATGTTGTTCGCAATAATGGAACAATTAAATAGACTTATCTTTGTATCGGGGTCACGAATGGTTTATATTTATGAATTTTATGCTTCAGTTTTTAGAATATGTAAAACAATTTATATTTAACTAGACAAGTTTTAGTAAACAATGTAGCTTGAACGTATTTATACAAATGAGATGTTTGAAATTATACTCCTGAGGTAGAAATATACAGTCAAAATCTTCGAAAATATTAAACTTATTTGTTGAATTTGTTTAAAGATTCAACATTTAAGTAAATTAACTGATAAAGAATCAAGTTACAGCTAAACTGTGCAAACTGTCTCTCTTGAAAAGATGTTTCTGCTAAAATAAAAATACTCTACACACTAGTACTCACAACTTTGGAAGGATCTATCTGTTTTTGCAAGAATAATCTAACCAGGTTGATTATTTTTATACCGTTTAATAATTTTATTTTTAACAGGAGAACTACCAAGCTTTTTAAGCGTTTTTCAAATAGTCACGTAAAAAGCAATTTCCAAAGAGTTAGATTCAGTTTTACAGATTTTTGTAGATCGTACTATCAAGTAGATATGTAAAAGTTATGCATCACTTCCGGTAGAAAAGTGTTTACCAAAAAAATTAATGTGATGAAATTGAAGCGTTCCAGTCAAAATGACTGGTCTGGTAGTTCTAGTGTTAAACTGATGATTGTGGAAAAATTATGACAAATTGAACATATTTTTCTTAAAAAATGTACCATTCTTGTTACAAATTAATCGGAAAACGGATTACATTTTATATTTCATTCCAATGTTTTGTTGTTGAACTTTAGAGTCCCGGTGGGACTCTACGATGAAAATTAAAAAACAATTTAAAAACACAAGAAAATGAAATTAATTAATTAGTTTTTGGTATATTTTCGCTAAAGATGCTTAATTACAGAATGCAATATGGGATTATTCTTTCAACTCAATCTTGTTTGAAGAAAAAAGACAATGTGTACTACGGTGAGCTTTATATTTAGCTCATTTCGTTGCCTTATAAGTTTTTCCTTGGAACAATTTTATGCAACCGTGTCTGTGCTCTTACCAATCAATCATTATTTGTCATTTATTGTACAAAAACAAAGGCTTTTCTCTCTCCCTATCACCCTCTCTCTTTCTCTCTCTCTCTCTCTCTCTCTCTCTCTCTCTCTCACTCACTCTCTCTCCCTTTCTTGATTTGAAGCACACAAAACCATCGGCTAGAAATAATTGATTGTTCTACATTAGATGGTAGCGAACATAAAGCGGACCCTATTACACTTATCATCAAAAGCTATTAGCCCATTAAATGAGCAAAAAAAAAACACAACAAAAATCTTGAACAAAGACCCTTCAAACCATTCCGTGTGGCATACATCCGATCGATCATGGTGGACCCCGGGGGGAGGACCGGGTGCAATTACTTTGCGAAACCATGCGAACGAATCGGCTTGCCGGTTTGGGCAATTCGATTTTCGAGACACTCCGAAAAACGAAAAAGAAAGACAGAAAAACAAAACAAAGGTAAAGAAGTTTTTCCTTTTCGCCGAATGTGTCAATCTCGTGATCGTGTTGCAAAACCATCCACCAATAGCCGAGTTGGCTTGATGCTTTCGCCCTAATGTGCATCGGTACCATACGCGGGCATAAACCTAACGAACGTGTGTGCGAACCGGGTCGGCAAGGCAATGGCCATTTGTATTGACCGAAGCGGACGGTTTTTTAGCCTCGAGGAGGAGGGGTGATGTGGGGTGGAGGGCTAACAACACGGCCAGCTGAAGGGCATCAATTATATCGGAAGCAATTTATCAATTTCAATCGACCGCTGGCAAGGAATCGTCATTAGGAAACGAATTGAAATTAAACAATCTCATTGTTTCAACAAAACGAAGGAATCCGAGCCGGGCCGGTCTGGTACATTTCGGTACAAAAGCAGCACCCAAGTTTCTGTTGTGCTTACGGTGTAATGTTGTTGTGCAGGGATTGGTTTAGAATGAAAAAAAAAAACCTTGTAAAGTATTCCACCGGTGAGTGAGTGAGTAGTGAGGCAGAAGATAAAAATGGCAACGAGCTGTGGCAGGACGGGAAAGCGAAAAACGGCAGATCCAAAATCGATAGAGCACCGTTTAGTGGGTTGAAAAACGGTGCAAGCCGTTTCATTACTTGGGGGGAATGGAACTTTTACATTTACTGTCCCGAAGGGAAAGAAACGCAACAAAGGGGGGCAGTAGTTGTGGGGGAGACCGTTTGCACAAACACTTCAACACTTCACTTCACCCGCCCCGGGTTTCCTCTAAAATTCTCCATTTCGTTGCTGCAATCACCCGGAGGTGTCGCTTTCCGGTGAGGTGAATTTGCGCCACAGATCGAAATAAAAGAAGTCATTATGCTTTCTAAACCGTCTTAAAACTATCGTAAAACCGTTTCTTGCTAGTTCGGGGCCACCACTGCTGTATACACCTTGGTGTGGTGGAGTAATAGGAAGCCAAAGGAAAGGTCGCTTGTACGGTCCGATTGCTTTTACGATTCGGTCAATCGGGTGAGTTTTCTGCCTGTGCCAATTCCGAAACTAGGCACTAGCAGCAGCAGCAGCACATAAATACCGAGGTCTGATATCCTGATTACATTGCCCCCTCCCCCCCTCCCCCCGTCTGGTTTTTTGTCTTTACCACACGGCCCTCTTTAAAGCCAAGGTCTGGAGGATTTTGGATTAGTTTTCCGCTTGGTTCTGGTTTCTGTGCCGGTTTTTTGTAACAAACCGAAGCGAAGGGCACAAGCCTACATCGTGCTGTTTTCGGGTGTTCTGTCGGCCAAAAAAACCAACAAATGAAGAAATGAAAACAAAGCCCGTAATTGTCTAATATATATTAAAAGCTTCCTTTTTCTACCCTTGCGCAGTAAGTTGCACGGGTAGGTAAGAACCTGCCTTACCTGCAAGTTACGCCTTACGCCTGCCTTTGGTGTTTACTTTCTCTCTTTTGTTGCTGCGTTCAACCGGACCGACAAACCGGTTTGTCGACCGGTACAAGGGGACACCACTCGGCAACGGGTCGGATCGATCGAGAAGGAGCAGGAGGAGGAGGAGAAGGTGGAGGATGGAATGGTAAAAGGAAGGAGAGGTGGATATATCCACGATTCGGTGTCCTCCTGATTTAATTGAAAATTTTATTATTGTTGTCCATCGGCGAACGGAATGGAATGGAATGGAGACCGTTCTGCCATGGGAAGACCGCTTTGGCCTGCTTTGCTGTGAGACGCGATGTCAACACACGAACAAACAGGCTGAGACTGGCTTTGGCACGGTACGGAGGGTCGTCGGTGTTTAGTTGGTTGCTAACAATGGTGCCAATGTTGTTTGAGCGACCATCGGGCGTGGCACGCGGATGGGTGGAACACCACCCCGCGGGTGGGGTGGAAAGTTTTGCGAGCGTTTTCTTTCGCACTCGTACGTGGCCGGTTCGGCACAAGAGCTCTGGGCCACCATGCCCGAACCGTACCGGTACCTTTCCAATGGGCTGCAATTGAGGGTTGGGACCGGTGGGGTGGCCCATGGTGCGCCCGGCTGTGCACCAAATTGAGAGATAAGAATGTAATTTATTTGTTTGTCAAGGTGGTACGTGCGCGTGTGTACAATTTTACAATTTCATGTTGCATATGTGTGTGTGTGTGCGTGTGTGACTCGACGAAAGGAGTGGGGTTGGGAACGGGAGAAATGGGTGGCAAGTGGTTGTTACTCCTAGACGACGCATGGGGAGGGGGGGGGGGTTTGGATTCCCCAGCTGAATCCCTCGCGAAGGTAAGGTTGATTCACATCCTGTGGTGCTATTTACTGATTAATAGCTCTGTTGCTGCTTATTCAATGTCATCCCCTGTGCCTGCTGCTTGCTTTCTTTTCGTTCAGTTCGTTCGGTCGGTCGACACTGCTTTGAATGTTCGGGTAGCAACGTTTATTGTGACGGTTTATTGGCAATGTTGAGGACGTTTCATTTAAGGACAGAACATTGTGCATTTTACCCATCACTTTGGGTTTCGCTTTTGTTTGCCTCTTTTCGTTGAGGTGTTTGGTCACTTTATTTTCGGGTATTTAAGGTGATATTTGTAGTCGAGGTGGAATTATGGTGATCAATTAGAAGGAAGGTACTTGTACAAACGTAACATATAGGTTCGCTATAGAGTACCAGTGTCAAAAGAAGAATAGTTATTCAAATGAACGTAAATCTTATTCTTGTATTGGCACTACAAACTCAAAACAACATGGGTTTACTAATTTAAGGCAAAATTTTGTTATTTATATCAAAATAAAGCTGTTTAAGCTGTTCAACCATCTAAATATTTAGTCCTTTTTTCCATAATGTCCATAACCATACCTTGATCAGAATGGTTTTCATTTCCATTAGGGCTTTATTGTTTAATGACATCAACATTCTCATGGCGCGTTCTCTGGATTGAATATTTGAGTTTTGGGATATCGTAATAGTCATTTACCACAGCTCATTATTTTAAAATTTAAGCTCAAACACCTATCCCGGAAGAAAATCGTGTATTTTTAACATTTTTACCATTCCCGTGTACATTTTTGACCATTCAAAAGATTAAAATCTTCTTTTGAACGACTGATGCACAGTGGCAATGACTTTTCAGAACATTGAATAAAATGTGTTTAATGAACCTATAAGAAATATAGAGAACACTTGCTACCGCTTTGATTCTAATAACATTGATAATAGTAAGAATGTATAAATTAGACAGATTTTCTTCAGTTTCATTAAGCTGTTCTATATGGTTTCAGCTACTTAAATTACTCTTGCTCTAGAAAGAGTTATTTTTTCGAATACGTCAACAAGCCTGAGCCCATTAGCAAAATATTTCTCAAACTTCTGACGACCTTAATTGGTGTATTGGGGCGTCCGAAGTTGTCATGATTGACGCAAAAGGATGTTTAAAACTAGAAGTAAAACATCTTCTTAGTACTTATTTACCGGACGAATTTTCAGGTGCTTTTATTTTGAGGTTTGACAAACATTGGCAGTAGATCATAATGGTTTATTATTTAGATTTTTTTTATTATGTTCGAACGGACCATTCCTTATTAGACTAAGTGTTAATGACATAGTGACTTTTACGTGTTAGTTATAGCAAAAATAAGCAAAATTTGTTAAATAAAGGTAAAGACTTCTTGAAAATCATGTGTGTTTTAGTTATAATAAAGCATTTTTTATATTATTTTTAATGAGTAATCGGAAGTAAATTGTAAATTTAAAAACATTTCAGTACTTTCATCCAGAATTATGAACGATTGACTAGCAGCATTTCAACATTCCATCTGTTACTGTTACTGTTTTTTCCAGAATAAAAAAGCCAGTAGAAAAAAAAAAAGAATAAAATTGAATCGTCCATGGCACGCTCGATCATCAGATTTACATCCTAATTGAAAATGATGTGACTGTTGGCGGTAGGCACAGGCATCTAAACATTAGACGAAGCGATATCGTGCCTAGCTCGATGGCTATTCACGGTTTTATCATAAAAAAGCATGATGCACCTAAAGTACACACTATCTCTCTCTTTCTCTCTCTCTCTCTCTCTCTCTCTCTCTTTCTCTCGCACAAAGAAAGAAAGAGAAAAAAGCTCCATCTAACACAGTAATGCACTGGTTATTCCATGGGCATTCGGGATTTGATTGCCATTTTGCGTCGCTGGATGCGCTTCACTGGCTGCCTTGGGTCCAAACCTACCTGAGCGGCTAAT
>STHB01018017.1:0-25678 GCA_018908115.1 Anopheles rivulorum
ACGGTCCAGCAGACTGCAGCTGTCGCAGCGTGGTATGCACTGTAACAACGCACGGTAACACAAAACAGGCCAATTTGTATTTTTCGATCCTTTTTCTCTCTCTCTCTCCCTCCCTCTCTCTCTCTCTTTCTCTCTCTCACACACATCTCCCTCTCTTTCCCCACACGTACACATACACACATTTCTCGTTTACATCGTGATTACACATCATCAATAGCTCTCTCACTTCATCCCTCTCTCCCTCTCTCACTCTCTCTCTCTTTAACTCTCGATGTCCCCCCCACCTCTCACCCCACGAGGTGATAATGGAATGTGGTAGTGCAGAAATGTCCTGTGTGGGTCGCACGTGGATCCGACTGTACTGCGGTGTGGTAAGGTGTAACAGTGGACTAGTTGTGAGGGTATCAACTATGAGTCTGTGGTGTATGGGCAGGTAGGTTGAGCGAATCAGCAATGTGACTAACTTTACATTCGTAGAATTTACATTTACCCTGAACTTGTCGGAAGAGGACAGCTGTCTGTGATCTATAACTTTTGCAGATGCTAGATTGCTATTTCAGACACAATGAAGACGTGATGGGGTAATTTTGGTTGACCAATAAAATGTGGAGGACTACATAGTCGATAGGATTTTGAGAAAATACTTGTGAGAAATATAATGTAAACACTAGTACGTCAACGCTTGGATCTAAGAAAATCATCAAAAAAGCCGGTAACATGTTAAACATCGTGAATATATTTAAATTCCAATAAAAGAGACACATTAAATGAGAGATATATTAGTTTGAAATTCCTTGGAAGATCACCGCTGTACTGAAACTCCATTTAAAAATCGATGTAAGACATTTGATTAAGGCTTTTGTCGCTTAATTCCGACTGATTTAAAGATTTGGAAAACATCATCACTACTTGTCAAAGCTGAAGAAGAGTGCTACTCTGTATCACGTTCCTACGAAGTCTTCGTGCAAATCCACCCAATCGTTGAGATGTAAGTTTACAGTTTTCTAATGCAAACAGCTAAACGAAACACCTGTTGGATGGACATGGAACGGACAAACTGTATGCTTAATCCTGTTCTGTTGCGGTGTTAGCAACCTAACCAGATCTTGTGCTCTGGGTTTACTTGAATTATCTGCGGTTAGTGTTTTAAATCTATTGACGCTGGTTTAACAGTTCTATAGCACACACAACATTTAACAGCGCTAAAGAACTGTCCTCGATACCAACGAATAAATTGAGCTGATTAAATCTTGTACTTTGACCTAGCCTGAAGATAAACATTTTTTAGGTTGTTTGCAACATCCGACGAAAGAGTTCGTCGGAACATCAATTACCAACAGGTTTGTTGCTCCGTTGTTCTACGAAGATTGTTGTTTATTTACTAACGAATGACGAATGAACATGAACAGGCAATGTGTTTGAATCTTCTAGGAAATGGACGTATGACAACGTTTATTATTTACTGTCTTACGTGGGTTATGTTTAAACATGTCATTTCAGTTCTCAGAACAAAGTTCAATTCTCAAGAAATGTTCGAAATGTTTAAAATGGAACACCACAATCGATGAGCGTCAAATTAGATACTTAATGGATATATATTAACAAATCGTATCTTTTCCTTTAGTTACACATAAAACAAAATTAATCAAGGGTTGATTAGAATTATTCAATAACTGTGAAGAAAACTTTCTTATGACTTCAATTTTTCCTACCCAATTGTGCTTTACATAAAACAAATTCTCAAACATGATCATTTGCACTTGATATTGCACGCATCAAACAACTTGTTTTCTGATCGAAGTTATTTATTACGCTGCGTATAAAATAAAACAATAAATAGGATCATAAAATCGCAAAACAGTTTACGAGTGGGGTAGTAAAACTGGAAAGGCACAGCTTCCGCGTCTTGAAGAAATGTTTCATGTTTATTGATTTTTTGTTTACGCATATACACGTGCGCTCCGGATCATAAAAGGCGACACGTTTCCACCGAACCGATACAATTGTTTCGCTATGGAACAAATGGCCAATCTATTTGACCAAACGCTTTCACGTTATGATCTCTCTTGAGCGCAACACGATTAGGGTGGTGCCAGGGTAGGGTTTCGGTTCCAGAATACCCTTTAAATGAGTTTCAACTGAAAGATGTTTACCTTTTTATATTTAATTTGTGTTTTAAGTCGCCAGATGCCTTGTTATAAATATAATAACAATAAAAAAAAACAATCAAGTTGAAATAATACCCAATAAAAATAAAATTTTATTATATTCTCCTCACGTAAAGTGGGACAAATCAAAATATGTCAGACTATTAACACTGTGTTTAATTTTGCCAATTACTGCAGTAAAATTATTCACTCATTCAACACATTACAGCTTTAGCTTATTGTGCTAATTAAACCAACGGATAAACTGTTTGGCTGAACGAAGGAGAATTGTAAGTGTACACGTGAACAATCGCTCCATTGCATTAATGCACGTGGTGCACGAACAGCGGGATGTGCATCGTCCACATTCATTAAAACTTTACCTTGTATTTTTTTTTTTAATTTTATTTTTGCCACCCACCAAAACAATAAACAAACGAGCTGCGTTTTCACACCACATTAGCAATATTTATCGCAAATCAACACTGGCTTTGTACCGTGCGTGTGTGTTTGCGCGCGCGTTGTTAACCGACCAACAGCGAGATAAACCAACAAATCATAAAACACCCGTCCAATGGCATGCTCGCGTAACGTTTGTTACCGTTTTGCAGTGGGTTTGTGCGGTGTTTCTGCTTAAAATAACAAATGTTTTATTCCACACCCAATTTGCACCGGTCGGTCCACAATGGTGGATTGTGCCAAAAGGACAATACCTTTTTACGTTGCCATTCAGCAACCGTGTGCCCATTGTACAATAGTTTCTGTGCTGCTACAGGACAAATCCGATGGAATACTAAAAGGCCACTAGCCTTGTCATTATGGCCGCGAGCAAAGCAGAACCAAAGTGTCACTGAATGTTGTGCCGCTCGGTTGTGTTCTTGTCGCCGGTGCCATATGTTTCACATGGTCGAACATACTGCCGGACGGTGGGGAGGGGGGAGGGGGGAGTCAGGGAGCGGGGTGGTGAAGACTTGAAAAATATAGTTTCACTTCCGATGGCCGTATCCGACCTTGCACCTTTTGCTGCACCAAGCACCGTCCGATCGTGGTGGTGCATGCGGACAAAATAGATTTTTTTCCTCCCCTTTTGCTTGTTGTTTCATATCCAATTTTCTTTCCTTTTAACGGAACACTAGTTCTTGTACGTTGGTCTTTAGTGCCTTTGGGGTTGGGGATGTTGTTTTTTGTTTTGTCCCTCGTTTATGCCTGAACAGTTATTTAAATGAGTGTGAAAATTGTACCGTGAATTTATGGCCACCGGTAATTTGGCGATACTTATCGCACGGCTGCAGTTTATGTGTTATTGTTGTGCACAACTTTTCTTTCGTATGCGAGCATCCGGTCCACTATGAACGGGTAGCACAAAAGGGAAGAAAAAGCGCACGTTGGTGGAAAAACGTTGAAAGAGAAAAAAATCAGGCAATATTCCCTTCGGTTTAGCTTTGGCTGATAATTTGCAACATACACTCGCACGGATAATGCCATGTTTGCAGCTGGGTAGGTGGTGTACCAAATGCAGCATCGAATGCAGCACGAGTATGCTTTTCTTTTGCCGGCACAATGCGGTAAAATCCCACCCCACACCGGGTGGGGATTTCCCGGCCTTGCACGCTCCGGGGGCAATGGCATTCTTTAACAAGCTCTTTTGCTCTGCACACTGCACACGAAAAGTGCAACGGAAGCAACGAGCACACAAGGTCTAAGTCAAGGTATTCGGTTGGTGCGAGCGCTACAATTCGCCTTACCCGCTAGATTTGAAGGTTGAAAGCTGATACCGGGTACCGCGCGCTGTAGATTAACCTTGATATTCTAAACGAACACTTAACCGAAGGTCTCAGATGAGATGCTTTGAGGCGAGCTTATGCTGACGAAAGGGAATTTTGTACGAAACTATTTTCCTACCCCAGAGGAAATTGGTAGAAAAATGTTAATTTTATCGTTGGGCATGTTCGAGCTGCAGTTGCATCTTGGAAGCCACTCTCTGGATACTCTGGTGGATTGGAAAGATTTAATCTGATATCCACTAGAGCTCTGCGGGAGACATTTAACTGCATGCACAAATGCACTTGCTGCTGAGGACTGCCTGGTACGGACAATCAAATCACGTTCTTCAAGTTTCACTGGAAACTGCCAGCCATCAATGTGTCGCTCTATACGGTCGTAAGACAATAATCAGTAAATGCTCGTTACGATGACGAACTGCTACTGCTTTAACCTCATTCTTTAACATTGCGAATCGAAACGACCGCCTTCCGGCAGACGATTTACTATTCATGGTACCATAAAACTGATTACTATTAATTCAATCTTCAGCACCCGGGCCAGAGCTTCTTGCCCGCAACTGAGCGGGAAGAAATATGCGATTGCTTTGTCCGTCCGTCCATTCGAATGGAGATAGTTGTGTCCTGCGCTGCGCTTCTCTGCAACGTCTGGCTAGCAGCTGGTGTGATTTTGTTTATTTTTAATTTATTCCCACTGCCAGTCCAACTACCAAAAGCCGCCGAAGGGCTGGATTTCTCCAGAAATCGATGGGACACAATGCGCCCTGAAGATCCTTCAGGGGAAGTGTGGATCCTTGCTGTCGTTTGAAGTTGTGCTAACGAGGAAGAGATTTGCGGAACCCACTGGTTTGCACTGGAGCAAGGCACAGGACAAGGCAGGAACATTTTCCGCTCGTGCAACGTCCGAACGTGCCGAAAGAAATAAACGACATCATCAACCCTCATTGCTTCGTCCTTGCCACCGCGACAATGTCGTCCAAACTCATTCGGAAAGTGGGATTGCTGGAGCTATCAAATGTTCACTACTAGTGAGTTGCAAACACCGAATCGGGTCGGTATCCTGCAGGGTACGGCACTTCTGGTCCCTGTGAAGTGTTTCCATTTCCGCTTTGCTTTCATCTCCTTATTGAGGTCATAAATTTGTGCCACGGATTTTCTTCCGTTTTTTTTTGTTGTGCGACGTTAGATCGCACTCGCAAGTGTGAAGATATTGCTGGAGCTGTTGAAATTGTCCACATTACTTCCGTATATTGTGACCGTTTTTCGCTCTTTCGGTAAGATTGTGTATCGGTTTGTCTTGGGTATTACTAGAAGAAAGGCAAACATTTGTGCCACTGATTGACGAGAATGTTAAAAGCATTGTATCAGCGCCGACTGCATTTTATAGCCGATTCCAAAAAGTGCAAAGTGGTTTGCTTTCAACGAAATTAAAAATGTAAAACCTCATTTTAAAACTGAAAATAAATTCATCCATTCTCAATGGTTCCAGTGAAACGATACGAATCTTTGATTAAAGCGCAATAAATTATGCATCCTTTCTTCGCAGTTCGCAGCAGAACAAGGAAAGACTATAATTTATGTACATCTTTTCGGAAGTAATGAGACATCATTACGATATTCTGATTAACACGACTGTACGTTCGGAATTTTGGAAGAAATGAGAACAAAATCCTACACCGTTCAGAGTGTTCAGTGTTTCAGGTTGCAGATCTCAGAAAAAGGGATCGTTTCGAAGTAAAATCAGACGCAATAATCGCAACCCACACACATAGAGCACAATCCTCACATCTTCCCACATCAGGAACGCACGGATGGCTGGCGACAGTTGCACGGTTCAGCGATAAATGTTGCGGATTACGAACAAATCCATCTGATCCGCAAGGAAGGCTTCAAACAAAAAGCCAGCGGGTTGTCTCGAACGAACGAACCCGCGGTGGGTTCATCATCATCGTTGCCAGCAATGATTACCGTATGGTACCCGTGATGAGAAATACGATACGATTATGATGTGACGGGAGTCATCGAATCGCGATGAAATGCAACCCACCCGCTGGTCTGTCTATTAAATGGAGGTGAAAAAACGAATAAAAAAAAAACCGTGGAAACAATCCAAAACACGTGCAAAACCCGGTGTTCGTACTCGACTAAAAACAACATATTGCAGGTATCGGCATTTGTACCTTTTTCCGAATGGTTTGGCTAGCCGAACCGGGGGCCTGCACAAAATCGATTCCGATATGGTCGTTTGCACTTCATTTCCGCTCGAAGGGAGAATTTTTTCGCAAGCCATCAAACATCAAGCCTGAGCATGGGCGAGGAAGGAACGGTTGAGTCCTTACCGAAGGGAACATCGTCAAGGACATCAAGACCTTTTTTTTACCTAAGACCTGGCAGGTGAGAGCAGGCAGGTAGGTGTGGAAGCGTGTCCAAGAGGCAAACCAGGAAGCTTGGCTTGTGTTCTGCGGAATCGTGGCCGGATCAAGCCGATGAGGCCCTGAATAATTTAGTGCTTCGCTGGACGCTTGTCGCAATGACGTGGGGTTTGCCGTTTGGTTGGCAAGAAACAAAAGGGAGGAAGGGAGGGAGGGAGAGAGGGAGGAGGGGGGGGTGGGGGTTGGGATTTTGTTTTCTTCTTCCGGCACCGGCGGTCATCGCAATGAAATAAGCAATTGGAACATTGATTTTTGTTGTGTCCGCCTACCTACGGTGTGCGTGCGGTGATAAGAAACCGAGAGAGCGAATAAGTGCCACGACCGAGCCCGTCCAGGCCGATAAATGCGACAAACATTGGGTGTATATTGGAAGCAAAATTTATCGGTACCGGCCTGGGTCTGGCCGTCGGTGAGCAATTTAAATAATTTTGCTCGAATTTGAATTCGATTATGCCGATCGTTAGCATTCATACGTTGTGGGTTCGTTGTGGGTGCCCGAAGCACAAAACAGTCACCGGGAGACGAATCCGCGTAAGTTAAAAAAGCTTGAAAGGTTGTGATTTTCGGACGAATGGTCATTATCAATCAAATATCCCTAGCTGAGCCGATCGTAAGATTCATGTTCTCATTGTTTGTTGCCAACAACAAGAGTTCGTTTTGAAAAATCTCTTAAAATGTAATAAAATTGTCCGATTTATGTGTTAAACTTGTAGCTTGTGTCGTACATTCACATCCTACAAGCATTTGTATTCGAAAGCAGTAGTAACACAAACACTTAAAGTTTATTGTTTGATAAAGAAATTTTAACTACCGCTTGAGTAACGTATGTGCTTTTCATACTCACAACTCAATTTGTGATAAAAAGTTCCACAATCTACCAGCACGGACCAGCGACGTCACGAGCGAACAAAACAACTTCTTTTGGGTTGTGCTCGGTTCACTTTATCTAGCAAATAATCACAATAATTGGATCAACTTTATCATCCATCTTTGACGTTTTCATAAACGTTAAAAAAAAAGACACAAAAGAATCACGATCGGCTAACCATGAACCCTCCATTGTATGTCTGCGGTGCGTTCGGTCGTTCGGAAGAAACTCCGCCGTACGTTTCGTTGGCGACCGGAATCGAACAGCCCGGACCGTAACGACCAAAGACAAATCACCTCCAATTATGACCGATAAACAGAGTTTTCTTTGCGAGCTTACAAAACTTGCTCCTTGCCCACCAATGGGCTTTTATGCGTATGTTCTCACTGTTTCTCTCTGTATGTGTGTGTGTGTGTGTGTGTGAATGGGTGGGGTAAGGCAAGGATTCTGGTACAGAGCAACGGTGTGCGGAGGCGAGCGCACAAATCCAAAGTATCAAGTTCAATAAAATTGACATTTCATGGGGGATAAAGGAACGAATCATTCATTTTCCACCCCCTCCACCGTAGACTCGATAAGGCGCCCGGGTGCAAAACCACCCGGAGCCAAATATTCACACTGCATTCGTTGCTGCTGAGCAATGATAAAGCATTTAAGGAACGCTTAATCACGTGATAAATCGCTACAGGCCAAAAGTCTTGCACCGAGGACGAGAATTATGTTTTGAAGGTTAGGATTTATTTCGTCTGTTTGTGTATGTGTGTGTTTATGCGGCTATGTATTAACTCCAGAGATGGGTGTTTCTATGCTATCGGTTCCGCACAAATCCGATCGGATTTTCTCGCCTGCTAGAGCTCACACCTAAGGCGGCCCGCTTGGTTGCCCGCTAGATGTACCCAATACGTCGAATATATGAGAAATCGATTTATGTTTTAGACGAGCCGGGCTCGAGATATTGCTCCGCACCGTAGCCCACGGTATTTGTGCGCCATGTGTGTGTTTTTTTATTTTGCTTGAAGGATGCAAAGTTTGGATAAGAAAAACGATAGCACGAGGTGGCTGACACAGAGACCGCAGGGTGACTGCTTATGCTAAGTTATGAGATACCGCGCGGGAAAGAGCGAAAGAAAAAAGTTTTGTTTTCTTTGGCGTTTCTACAACCATGGTAAACCACTTTCCTGCCATCACGAGCCACGTCCATCTCACAAAGGAATCGCAAACTGATGCAAAATACACCCGTTCGGCAGTGTCGGTGTGAGCACACAGAACACAGCAAGTCATCATTGGGAGGTGAAGCGTTGGGAAAACGGGAGCAATGTTTTGTGTGAAGCACATTCACCACCGGTTTTGGTGGTTTCCATTGCTTCGAAACTTTCGTCCCTGATGCCAGCAAAGAGCCGAACCAAAGCATCGGCGAGAAGTTTATTCATTTTTAGCCCAATCGAACTTTTGCCCGAAGTGCATGATGCGCGATTCCGTTTCATTCTTGTTTGTTTTTATATTGAAGCAAGCGAAAAGGATGAGTGGTGTGGTCGGAAGTTTTGCAAGCAAGAGTTTCGGTGGTATTACTGTTAGCTGGCGGAACCTCCCGCCAAAGGACACAGCTTGCTGGTCGATAAGCAGATTAGGGCCATAAGAGCTTTAAGAGAGAGAGGACGTTGCAGTTGATGATACGATATTTGAAGAATTCGTTTTGTACTTGGGTGGTTTTTTTTTATTCCTCCCCCTAACTCGATACGTGTTTGATTTCGTTGCATAGATTCCCATTGTGCTCGAGTTAAAGAATATTTTGTGTTTTTTTTTACATAATATTTACAACGTAAAACAAAAGTCGAAGAATAAAACACAGCTTTAGCAGCAGCTTATACACCGCAAATCAAACTTTACATCCCCAACAGAACAGAAAAGAATAAGTCAGTGAAGAATGCACTTATGGTAAAGTTAACGTTAAAAGCTAATATTATGTAGAAAAAATGTAAGAAAAAAAGGTAGTAGTTTAAGAAATATTACATACACTCGTGTGTTCTTTAAGTTTCCCAACACAACCAATGTACATCCAACGCCGCAGGGTCTATAAAAGTAAAGCATAGGCACGGTTATTGATTCCACGTTTTTTGGGCTGCTGGCTCGAGACGGGAATAGAAACGTTTTGGTTACAGTATTCACTGGATAATACAGCTACCTACAAGCGAGTCGTGTTTGTGAGAAAAGTGAAACGTAAGTTGAGTAAAAATTTGTACGCAAAATGAAGCGATGCATTAACCGTGGAGCGTAAACAACCGGGCGCCTCCATTGACATTGTTTTCATGAATCGTTCCTACTTTTAAACAATATTTTTCAACCATAACTTTTTGCTTTCGCTTTTGAGCATTTCTTTTTTTAACAGATCAGATTTTGCTAATGGAGCCGCTTCAGACAGTCGAAACGACTGGGGTGATGTTGGAGATTTTTATTAATTAAATTTTATATTTTCTGTACGTACCAATGGGCACAGTATTGTCTGTGGAAACTTCAATTCTAACAGTGATAAAGTAAATGGAAGGTGTGGAAAAAATAAACGAAAAACTGGTGTAGCAATGCAAATAAATATCGAATTTAACGATAACCATCAACCTACGAACCAAGAAGATTCATGTGTGATACATGAAAGATGGCACAAAACGAGGGATTTATTGGCTATTTGAACCAGTAAACTTAATCTCTGCTTCGAAAAAACGTAACGAAAACCAATGGCTACGAAAGGAAGCCTGTTTGCATTGAGGCCAATGTGCAGAAAAATGGGTAACGCAATCATCACCGTCTCCGTTGCGAGGTGGAATAAAAATCAAATCAAAACAAAAACAAAGAGAAAACCAAGGGAACAGCGTACATGGGTGAACCGTAAAGTAAGACAAAACAACACCAGTACTGGTTTGGCGTGAGCTTGTAAGGGTAAGAAGTGTACGGTGTGGACAGTAAGGCGATAAGAATCGAATTGCGCCAGAGAGTGGATTAACAAAGGGTCAACGTAGCCGTGAGGCAAATGGTGGTACAAAGCCATAATCATAAAACAAAGACAGCAAAACAGAGGCAGATAAAGGCGAGTCTGGTGGTGGTGGTGTTGGTGGCTGAAGATAGTACGCTAGGTAGTATTTGGTAGCAGAGAGGAAAAAAAAATCAGGAATCGCTTTACTTGAAAGTGCAACATGGTGAAACGTTCCAGTCCAGGTTCGGAATCCTGCGGTTTATTTTGGTTGTTTCGTTTCGTGTTGAAGTTGCAGCGATGGTTGAGGGTGATTGGAAGAAAGAAGAGAAGAGAAACGGGAAAAAAAGGGTAAATCTGATAGCGGGATTTTGATTACTTTGCATACGTTAACGTTTGCTTTACTTGTTATATTCTTTGTATATCATAGGAACGCTTTTTCTTACATCCGATTGTCGAGAGGGAGTTTGAAATTAATTTTTACCAATCAATATTAAGATTTTTGTAAGTGTTTGTAATAAGATTGTTAGCTTTGATGCCAAAACAATTCAATGAGGATTAAACAGGCAACGTAATACCATGTTGAACAATACAAACATAAAAAATGTTTTAAAATATTAAGTTTAAAAACCCCTGAAATTATGCAATGTGTTTATCTTTGTCTTTCTCCAAACAAAAAAGTAAAAGAATCAATAGTTTTAGACATTTTGACACAGCTCTGTCCAGTTTTAAGATGGAAAAATGGTCATCAGCAACTGTCTCAACCAAAAAAACCCAAAATACTTTAATTATACCTCTGTTCGGTTCAGTAGCTTCATTAGAGTATTCATAAAGACCAAAATTTTGTGTACAGCAAAATCGACATCGCTGCTGTTTGAACATCACTTTTTAGCTGTCAGGCTGTAACTTTTCAAAGTATGTTGCTACTGTTTTCTGTAAAAATAATTGTAAGGCACAGACGAAAAACAGCCGCTTTCGCAAAGAGTTCTAAAAACGTACTGAAAATCATATTGAGACAAGGCTCAAGCGAAAGACACTATAGCATCAGAAAACAAAAAGAAACATTACTTGAGCAATCAGCAAGTTATGAAAGTCGGTTTGAAAAAACCCATTGGAAAACAAACGAAAATCAAACAATGAAGTTACAAAACCAACAAGTTGCGTTGTGCTCTAGTAAACACTAGAATAGGAGAAGAACAATAACACACGCCAAGAAAATAAAAAAAATCCAATAAACGTTCACTCTAAAGTTGCTCGGGAAGAGGCTGGAGCAGAGGATCGGCAGCATAAGAGACTAGAAACCAGAGTGTTAAGATGTAGTTTGAAAAAAGAAAACAGTCGCTAGTGCAAAACAGAACCAACACACACGGCAGAGAAGGAAGGCTGAGAGCAGTGGAGAGAGAGAGAGAGAGCAAGAGAGGCACACAATGTGCGAGTGAGTTCCAAAGATTGAGACAGACTAAGAGAGAGAGAGAGAGAAAGATTGATAGAGAGAGATGGAGAAGAGCTGAAGTAGCAGGCAGCGAGACGAAGAGACGAAAGGTTCATTCACACCGATGCAGTAGTGTTGAGTAGAATAGTGTCTGACCAAAGTGTGTTGCAGTGTGTAGAAGGCAGTGGACACTTTAGGTAGTGTTTGTTTTAAAAATCAGTATGTTTGAAGAGGGATGACTAAAAGGGAACTAACAATGTAGAACGGGGTTCGAAAGATAGACTTGCTAATGGAAAAAGATTCAATCAAAACAGACAGACAGTCGAAGAGAGACATAGAGAGAGTGTGTGTGTGAGAGAGAGAGAGAATAATAAATAAGAGGTAAACGATATCGGAAGTGGTGTCAATCTCTCTACAGAGTCAAACGAAAGGGAACAGGTCATCGATCCCGGAAGCGAAAAACAAACAAAACAACATGGTGGAAAAATAGTCGGAAGAGTTAACAACAACAACAAAAAAAAAACATCCACTGTCACACACACACTACGTTTCGATGCTGGTGGTAATAATGTGGCCAACATCGGTTATCGGTGACGAGTAAAGTAGTAAAGAGAAAGAAAGAAAAAAGAAAAAAAACGCACACACACACACATATAGTGGGAAATGGAAAAAGAGCTGGACGGTCCTACCTGATGGGAATGTTGTCCGTTGCAGGTACCATTGGCACAGACACCAGTGCCAGGAACTTTCAGCTGTTCCTGCTTGTAGTCCGGTTGATATGGAAGCAACATTCGTATCTTACCCCATCGATTAAAAAATAAAGCTATAGCACCAGCCCAGACTATTAACACTAACACTACAATACCGATTTCTACACCACGGATCTGTTTGGAGTACAGAAAGAAAGTACAGAATCAAGATCGAACGATCAGTCAGCTGGGTCTTGGGTGCTTGCAGCAATGCAGGCCAGTGTGCCTTACCGTTGGAAGTTCGCGGGACGTTGAGTTAACTGATATATTGCCGAACTCGTCATTGAAGATCCCGATGCCGCTGAGCGAGGGCGCCGTATCGGCATGCGGTGAGTTCGGTGGACCGCTGCTACCGACCAGCGAACCGGAGTCCTGCTGGTACGAGGTCCTTGGCGGCTCTGTTCCACAATGGCACAATGGACATATGGGAAAGATCTTTTAATTTCCGATCGGCGATCATGGAAACATGGGACCAGTTGCTTACCCAGCGTTCTGAATACGATCGGCCGGCTGCGATACTTCTTCCCGTTCCAGACGGCGGCCACCGTCAGCTGGTACTGCGTGTCCGGTGTCAGTCCGCCGAGCGTCACCGCGTCCCGGTTACCGGCCACCACTACGACAACCCTGTAACTTGAAATGCATCAATTATCTTGTTTTGTCAACCAGGCTACGGGTGTACGATGGACGGATGCAGCAAGTCAAACAGGCACCCAGCCGGGCCAGCCAGCCAGCAAAACCAAAAAAACCAAGGCGCACCAGCCGCGGGATGCTGCCACAAGCACAAGCTTCATACCATAACCGGCAATACGACAAAATATGGAGAAAGATGGAAATTGAACGAAAAACAAGAAGAAGAAGAAAAAGAAGAAGAAGAAGAGAAAAAAGAAGGAAACACGCAGACATTCACACACACCATGGTGTAATAATGGAGCGTATGTTTAACACAGCGATAACTGCACTGCACACAACTTGAGAAGGAATACAACAAACGATAGAATGGAAAATGGAAAGTAAAGAAAACAAAGCTACGGCGCACTATGGGAGATGTAACACGATGGCATGCAGTTTGTTCGTTTTTTTTTTTTATATTTTCTCGTCCCCCTGCCCATTATGTTGGTGGATGGCAGTAGTTGCTTGAAGATGCTTTCGGAGCTGTACACTTGCATTCCGGCGTTTGCCGTGGAACTAGATGAATGTGATACACACTTCCATTGCGCTCTATAACTATTTAAACGAAATATGATTAATAAAAATGGGGCAGATGCGGATGCAGCTCGATGCGATTGAGCAGATGGTCGGATGTAAATGGCCTATTGTTACTTTTACATACCTAAGCTACAATTAACATAAAACACAACACAAATGCTGGAGACGTGAATATCCGGTAACAATAAAATACTTTTTTGGTTCTGCTGGGAATTTCTAACAATCCCAGCAGAACCAAAAACTTGCGCACTCTCACCTTTACGTAGCTACTTAAGTACACTTTAGTGCAACTTTTCAAACGAACCATAATAAGCACTTCATAATACGATGTGATTGATAGCAAACCGTCATGGAGTATATTTTCCACCCCACTTCCTATCTGTCACAGTTAGTGTACACCTTGTTGTGGATTTTCCACCATCGGTTTGATCAAGTGTCTGACAGTTCCATTGCTGCAAATGCACTACAAATGCAACAATGCACTTGCACGGCAGCAAATCTGATTGACAGCCATTAGTGGTGCAATCCGGTCAGCACGACCCTTTTTGCACCGTAAAACAACAAACCCACAAAAACGGGTAATAACAACAAATGCCCCAAATTGGCCACACCAATTTGGTGGGGGTGGAATGAATGCAAGTTATTTTCCGGACAGTAAAACCCAAGTATTAGCATGTCAATTTTTTTCCCCCGCTCGTAATTGTACAACCATGCCGAACCGGATCGGTGGTTGAAAATTGGATTTCGAATTCAATTTCCAGCTGTCAAACAGAACGAGTACGAGTTTGGATTTTAAAGGTGTGTGATGATATGGAATATGCGTTTAAACAGATGTGTGTTTCGATGAATACATCTGATATTGTTCGTGAAAATTTAAAGGACACAGAAAAAGAATGCATCAAAATGTCATATTTTTGTGTTCTATCATTGGATGAACACAATTAAAAAGAAAGATCTTGCCTATTGTCGAGCGAGTGTGTCCTCATCCTTGCACATCGCGATCGCGACCTGACGTCGCACGTGGACCGATGACAGCCTAACGTCTGACGGTTGTCAAATGTAGCGACAACCCAGAGTGGCATGTCGCGCGACGTTCTGTCCACAGCACATATTAAATGGTTTTATGTCCATTATAGCACAAAAGCTGGATCATGAGTTTTATCATTGAAATAGTGAAAGTATCTTTCCATTAGCATGATAACAAAACTGAGAAAGTTTCACTTGCTTCTGCGAAACATCAACTTCATCTGCATGTTGTTGCATGGTAATTAAACTTCATTATTCTTGTGCAGCAAATACCTGCATGCGGCATAAATCTTCGCCAGCATTTGGATGCTTATCTACACACCAGACATCATACGACAAAGCGAAAGAGGTGAGTTGTGAGTGCAGCAGAATGCAATTTCTATCAGTTAAGTTCCTTACAGCACGAAAACTTTGAGCTTGTGAGCCGATTACATCTACCATCGGAATCCAACGAGTGCGATGAATATTAAATTACACTCTTCGCATTCGCTCCACTGCCCCCCGGTACACCACGACCACGAACACGGGCTATAATTGAAAAGATACACACAGGTGCAATGACACAAGATTTATGTGCAAATTATGCAAATTTTGAATGGTAATTTTCTACCCAAAAAAGGTCCGCAGCAACAGTAGCTGCAGGCCGAATGGACCGCCAAGGTGAAGGTGAATTGTTCCAAAAGAAACAAATCCAAAAGTGACGATCAATCTTTTAGCGTTTTAGGAATGGTAGCTACCAGCGTGAGATAATCTCCTTCATTCATTTGCTTGAAATTATTTGTCGGTGCGGAAGGATTTCGCATTGGCGGTTGATAAATGGTTTGATTAAATCAAATATTTTAGTTCACTCAATCATTCCTTTACGTGCGTTGTGCTTGATGATGCGGGGCACGTATTTGACATTTGCAAGACACGTTTAATGCAGATTTTGTGGAATTGTATGAAGAATGTTGAACAAAACGATGGAAGTACTCGCTACACAATATTTTGAACTTTTAAGTTATAAATTTTTTAGGAATCATTCACTACAGCACAAGACACTCAAAATGGAAGAAAAACATCTAACACTTGTTTAACTGTGCCATCCATCCACTAGCATCCCATCAGCAGCAAGTAAACACTAAATAAAGACCGCGAAAAGCACGAGAGACAGCACATTAAAGCAGCACCAAACAAAAATTCCATTTATTGCAGTGCAACAAGGCTGCAAACATGCATACATTATGGTGAATTTCCTCAACAGACAATGGCGGTGGGTGGTGCAGCCAGTGACCCATCCGACCGACACGCGGTGTAACGGTAGGTCAAGAATTAATGTCACTAACGTGAACTTGGAGAACTTGGGGGGGAAAAAAAGAACTGTTTGTACAAAATGCTGTAATGTCAGCCCAGAGAAGAAGTCACCCCTTTCGATGGGAGTAAACCCCTCTCTGGGAGATGGTAGGACGGAGGATCATCGAGCGACAAAAACCGAGCTCGGGAATCACTTGGCCATGGGGCTTGGCGTTTGAATAATTAAAACGCTGGTGCGCTCGTGCGCTCAAAAAGCGGTGTTTCGTGACTGTTTCACGTACTGGCGCAAACATTCCCGGCGGGCGCAATGGTAGCGCAACATTTGCTTGCCAACATACGAAGGAAAGAGGGTATTTTTCTTCCCTCTCTCTCTCTCTATCTAACTCTTGCTCTCTCTCTCTCTCTCTCTGTCATATCATTGCACTGCGGTTCGCTTTATCTACCGGTCGACCAAACGGGGTTGCTGTATTGTTGGGTACCCATTTTAACTGACGTTCGCTATACTTTAAGGTCTTTTATCGCTCCTGTCCACTGGAGGTGTGTTTATCCGCGCTGAATGAATTAGAAAAAAAGGAAACCCGAAAACCCCTCCTGATGAGCTTAAATATTCACCAGCAACGCAGCAAAACGAAAATAACCAAAAACAACACCAACGGTGACCTTTCTCCTTCGAAAAATGCACGCAAACTTAATAAAACTAGTCCTGAAAACTGCTTCGTGGCACGAATGATTTGTAGCATTACGTAACACAACCCGAGTCCGGTGCGGGTTAACTAGCGCGGTTTGTCGGTGCTCTAATGAGTTCGTGAACAAGCGCGCTAGAAGGAAAGAAGCTTAAAATTCTAACATCACTTCCCGAGCTGCCATTAGGAACTATTAAAAACTCGATCAACGAAAGAAAAAAAAACAACACTATCCTCAAACCCAGCACAATTCATTTACCCCTTTGCTTTTGCACTTCCACGCCACTTGGCCGTTCGAAACCGGGCTTTCACACACGATCCGGCACGAGCCGCAAAGGAAAATCACTCCACATCCACACCGGCGTACCGGCGTAATTGGGCCACAAATCCGTCCAGTTTTTTTTGGCAATTTAATTTGATTTAAAACAACACATCGGCCATCGGCTGGCCACACTGTTCCGGCAGGGCCGTTTGTCAGCAGCAGCAGCAGCAGTAGTAGCGCGCCCGGAACGGTTAGCGACAGGACGAGAACTGATTTCCGTCCACCCAAGAAGGAAGAAGTAGTCCGGTGTAAGGTCTCTCGCGCGCGCTTACATAAAGTCTGCCGCTCGACCACACGCGCGTCACACACGCGGCGATGGTAGCGATGTGTACGTGTGCCCAACCATGCCGCCCCCTCCACCTACAAGACTACCCCTTCGCTCTCCTTCCCTTCTCCAACCACTTTACAATCCACACCAGCAACTGCCCAGCGGGAGCAGAAGCTCATAAGCAACCCAGCAGAGACAGTGAGGTGAGAGAGCGCAGTTTGTGTTTGTGGAATTGCAACGCTGGGTGGTTACGGCTGTGGTGGTTAGGATGCTTGGGTTGGTGAAAGGTACGAGCCGTACCAACGACGGAACGAAAATAGCTCGGCGGGCTCGTGGCGGTCTGGTCGTACGAGGCCACTTGAGGCCGGCTCATTGGGTTCGCGTTTTTACACACACATTGCAGTTGGATTACAGAAACAGGAACGACTAGTGGGACGATTGCCGACAGACTCGTCCAGGATCACCGGACCGGACACAGAAATGATGGAAGGAAGAAATATGAATCGTCGCGCACCAAACGCTCGGGACTCGGAGAAACCGATCAGAGCATATATACACATTGCGTGCGCTTTCTCGCCTCGGCCTATCGGCAAGTGTGCAGTGCAACATTACATCAACCATTGTCGGCATCGGTCACATCAGCAATCCGGCCGCGACCGGATTAAAAGTTACGTCCAATTTATCACGTACGAACGATACGAAACAGTGCCACAGTGGTTGGTAGATTACGATCGTCAACTCGTTTTTTGATTCTTCTCTCTCTCTCTCTCTCTTTCTCTCTCTCTCTCTCTCTCTCTATCTCTCTCTCTCTCTCTCTCTCTCTTTCTCTCTTCATCCATCCCATCGCTGATCGATTGATGTGCATTCGCATTAATGGGGGTTGCGCACGGTCGATACGGTTGCGGGCCGCCGCTATGGTTCGATTTTGCCTTTTTTCCCGTCGCAGGTGAATGATGAAGCATTTTACGTGCAGGAATATGTAATGAATTAATTTGCAGCGAAAACTAACTTTCCTTAATGGCTGGTGAATATAATAAACTTGTATGACATGTGCGAAGGATATGTAAATATAATTACTATTTTTGTATATTTTTATATTGTTTCATTTGAAAAAATGCGAGCTTTAGCTCACGAACGTAGAATCAAAAACATCAAATTTTAATCATTTTTGAATAACAAAAACACTCATTAAAATGGGTTCCTTTCGTGAGGAATTTCATGTCAACTTTAACGATCTCGATCTTCTATTCCTGCTGTATTATAATGTACTAGTTTTACCGTACAGGACCAAATTTCAGCTTCAACTGTGCATGTAATAAAGCAAAATTGAACCACATGTGTACAGTTTCCACTGCACAGCCACGAATAAACATAAACGGAAAGCTAATACGTCTTTGGCCCATGGTTGGGCAGGGAGTGCATGTTAAAATATAGCTTTTAGCCGCGACATTTATGACAATGTAATAGCTACAGAAGCTGTAGATCAATATCAGGCTCATACTTTAGACCTACCCTCCAGCCGGGATGGTGGCAATATTTAACAACACGCCTCAATATTGAACGCTAGATGTTCGATTTGCATAACCCGCACGTGTGGCGTACATTAACGTCAACGGAAATGGTACGCAATTTGTCATACTCCCGTGATCCCGTGGAGGAAACTGATACAGTTTTTTGATCTAAAAATATAGCACAACATTGAAATGTACATATTTGGGTGGGAGGAAAAGGGGAGGGTGGTGGGGAAGGTAGAAATCCGATCGCTAAACAATCAATGACAAACGGCTTCCAGCCCAGTGATTGTGTTGTCGCTTCTGGCGCTCCAGCGATATCATCATCAGCGGAGCCGTGTAAGCTGATCCGTGTGCGCTTATAATTACACCCACCACTGTACCTTGGGTGGAGTGTGTTTCGCTTGCTATGATAAGAAAAAAGAAGAGAAAAAAAGAACAAACGCACACCCCACGGTGGGCACCAATTTCCGGGCACTGATTTGACGACGATGCATCGTTGCCTTCTTCCGGAATCGTAAACTTCTTGGTCAAAGCAAAACTGCTGCTCTGGGCAGCAGCGTAATGTTGAAAGCAACTTACCATACGCAACAATTTTCATGTTTTCGGCCACGTGTCCACCACGTGCGGTGGCATTTGTAGCAACTGCTGCTAAGCTTCTTTGTCTTGGTGCTGTCAGTTTACTGTCATTATTGCGTGGTGCATGTCACTTCCCGTCGGTTTGGAAGTCGTTTTTTTTTACTTTATTCGAGCGGACACTGGACTCGTTGTCTTTCCTAGCCGTGGGGGTGGGGGTTGATTCCAGAAGGAGAGAGAGAGAGAGAGAGAGTGAGAGGGGGGATGGTTCCGGACGGTTAAGGCAGCCCGCTGGGAAATACCGAGCAAATGGTGGTTTTCCTTTCCTTTGCCTTCACCGCGACTAGACAAACCGACCAAAGGGAAATGACACGACCATTTCCCACCAGCAGCGATCGATGGGATGGCCCTGTTGTGGTTTGTGTATATATTTCGCTTTCTTCTTCCAGTGGCATTCATAGGCCCAAGCTCGTTTGGCGGACAGAGGCCAAAAAGGAAAAAAAGCGGAAAGCAGCACACAATGATGGCAACAGTTTTTATGTAAGCATATTAAGTTTCCTCTCCAAACGATGTCGCTTGATGGTGAGTTGGAGTTTGGGGCTGGTTGTACTTTTACTGCGTTCTTTTGTTGTTCCACTTTAGGGTCGGTCTAGTCACGTCGATTCGTCGATTTTTGCCAAGCTTGTTTTTTTTTTCCTTTACCGGAATCGATCCATATGGTTGAGCAAATGTGGGCCAAGGGAAAATCTCACATAAAAAAACGGTGGACAACACACACCGGTGGTAACCCGGAACACTACTGGCAAGATGTGGAGACAAAATTAAGCCACAGTGTTGCAGTCACAATTTGGGGATGGTTTAGCAAGAAGAGCAGAAGGGATCGTGAACTTGTTTGGTGAAAGGACCTTGGCCGAAGTGAGAAAGGATTACTGATCTTGTTAACGCTGTTGCTGGTCTGTCTGTCTGCACTGTCATCGGTTGTCTGGTTTGATGGGGTAAAGAATAAAGTGTATGCTTTTCTAGCTATTGTCTAGTTCATAAAATTCTACTCATAATTCGCAACATCATAAATTGTTCAACTAGACGACCGATCGAAACCTCTTTAAAAATCAATATACGCCAACAAACGAAACATTACCTAAAATGAACACCTAGCACAAAATGGCGGGCCCATGTGTAAACTTGCGTTAGCGCACTTCGGATAAGCTTTTTAGGATGCGTTTCCGTTGCGACCAAATTTAATCCAATCAAAACTTTCACTTCTTCCAAGCCCGGCCCGGACCGTTCCTCGTACAACGTTAAAGCACACTTCCTTCCAATCGAACAGAAAATCGATTGCTTTGCTCGTTGTTCTTTGTTTTGGTCGGTACTGTTGGTGTGGTTTTTGTTAAACACACTTTCACAACACACCCCGGGATGCTTCTTAAGCGCAAGGGTTACACTTTGCTGCTCGGTGTCAATTTTCAAGCTAATTGGATTCTGAAAAACAAAAGTGTTTCATCCGAACGGATACTTTGGGTGTGAAATTTTTGGGCCATTCTATCGATCGACCTCTATCCGGCCATCGTCGGGGAAGTTGTAAAAGTGAGCTGAACTCCAAATACTTTAAGAGGGGCTAAAGTTAAGAGTCCCGGGCCGATCAAAAAAGTACTTTTGCATCTTGTACTGTTTGTGTTTTTTTGTTGTAACATGTTCCACCGGGCATCATTATGCTGGGACATGTGTTGCCTTCGTGCCGATTGAGATGATTTTCCAGGAAGTCACCGACCGACTCCGCCCCGGCGAGACAGAAAATTCAACCTACCAATTGAACCATCTTTATCCAAAAATTCCATCTGCAAAATGTTCCATCTCCTAGCACCAATAACTTTCGTTTTAAAAGCAGTCTTTTGTCGTGAGATCTTTTGACAGTGGAACGTACACATTGTATTCCCCTTCGAACAAACAAGCTATCTTTGTATGTGTTTTGTACGGATTTTTGTTTCACCGAGTACTGGAGCAAGGCGGGTACTACAATAACACAAGATGATGGCCATTGTGTCATGTCCATCATTTTTTTTTGTGGGTGGAAGACAGAATAGATTAGCGTCAATGGCAATAAGGCACCATCTTCACAAACGGTTGGTTCGGTAGGAGGGTATACATGGTTCTCTTTTTTTGCGATTATTAGATCCTTACGTTAGAAGGCTCAGGAGAATCTTTTGGAATAAAGAAAACCATGGCGAAAAAGGCAGCAAAAAGCTGTATACCAAGGCTGTCTAATATCACACAGGCTTGCCCATTGAAGGATGATGTAGGATTTCCTATTTATATTGCCTGCAGGTCGGATGTGGCAATAAATATTATCGCTTACATTATCGATGGCTTAGGCAAGCTGACAAGGAGGATTAAGACCGCAAGGATGAGATAACGAATCGATTCACGTTTTTGCAGGAGCAAAACGATAAGCACCGACACGGCCCCTGGTTTCGGTTGCAACGTCGTATGATTGGCACTTTATTAAAATGATATTCATGTTAGCATCCGCATGTATAATAGTGAAGGCATGAATTTATAACAAAACCCAAACGCCATCTTAACGTCACCGTACGCAACAACAATTCGTTTGTTGTGACACTTATTATAGCAACAATGTGACCTTGTGGCCGTTTGTGTCATTCCTTCATTGACCATAACAAACACACGAAGGCCCCGCCAAAGCGGTATTACGATTTAGCATACCGCAACAGTACGCAACAGTACCGTATTACGTAATTTCGACCTTTTTACCACCGTGGGCCACCAGCCGGCCCATCTTGCCCAGTAGGACAAGTTTTTCCATACACTCGCCATATACTTACGGACGGGCGTAACTCGTTGCAATGTTGGTCGCCGTCGTCCCGGGCCGGCCGGCTGGATCGTTGATCAATAAATAAAGGCACGCGCTTGATACAGTTTCGTTTCGAAGCGGGTTTGTTTTTGCTTTCGCGACGTAATTGAGATTAATGGGAGGTGGTCGGATGCTCTTACCAGGATAGCAAAATGGCGCCGAATGAACTTAAATTATCCTTTTCGCTGCAGACTTTAAATTATTTTTATCAATAATAAGGAAAATAAAGGTATGGGCAAGTGATCGTTAACACATTTGATGGTCATAGTAGTGATAAGCAAAATTTCTTATCCTGTTCAAAAGACCTTGAAAAGCGGACCTTACAATAAGGGGCAATGTGTGCTCCTATTTCTTTTATCGGTAGATTTGAATTGTTTGCCAAAGTGTCGCTAGAGTGTGGGTTGCAGTGTTAGCAAAGGACGAACCTCGGAAACGGTACCACTTAATCAAACGCTGGTTGAGAGTGAGATTGTTTGAAAGTGGAACATTTGGTACGATAAAACAAATCCTTCCCGGCGAGTACATTACGCCCACCCCGAAGATGGTGCCGGTGATTTAGGCTTGTGCACTGGGCCAAGCACCCCGAAGACGAACGACCAAGCAGTTCACGGACCATTTCGAATGAGCTGTTGTAGTAGCTTCATTAGCATAACGAAGACATAGATTACGGTGCCGTTGGCTAGGTCTCTGTAACGAATGATGTCCAGTGTCTGTGAGCCCACACGCACACACTGATGCTGCGGGACAGAATGGATCGAAGATGGCGCGTGTGGTCAGTTGACAAGTGTGTGAGAGAGAGAGAGAGCGAAAGCGAGAAGATTTGACGTTTGATGTCACAGAAGACAGACGAGCAATGGCAGGGCAAAGCCATGCATAATGAGAAAACGGAACGGTATAGTTCAGGCAGCACTAGCTGAAGAAGTTAATTGGTTGGATTACTCTGCGTTGTAAGGTTTCTTGTACAGAAAAGTTCATACAGTGTGTTTTCGAGTTTGGAATTTTAAAAACTACCCCAAAGAAAGTGGAAAGACAAAGAAAATGGAACTCCAATTGGATCGAAATGATGATGATGAATTTCTTTAATAAACAAACTGAACTTTACTCACATTCATTAATGACCCGTAGTAACCGTATCTATAGCAACACAAATAGTCGTGCCATCGTGCAGACATTAGGGGGAAAAAATGGCCATCAATTGAAGTAGCTTCAGCCTGACGGCTTAAGATGTGTGCTTCCTTCTGAATGTATTTACATGCTTCCGTGCATCGTGCCACGCATCCAACCTTGCAACCCACGAAAACACCCAACCTCAACCAACCAAAATCAACGCAAACATGCGCACCTTGCTTTCACCACCCAGTTTCTTCCTCGCTCCCCCACAGCTCCAACGGAGCACAGCTCAACTGCTGTGAAATCATCCGTACGGAGAAGCAGCGCACACAAATAGCCGTAATTTAATTTCACCCACAACCCTCCCAAACCCGGTGGGTGGCACAATCCTTTTCGGTGTGTCCTGTGTGTGCACGCCCGCGATGACGGGATACGCAACCCAGCCAGCCAAACAATTTTGCACATTGCGCAAATGTCGCTGATTACCTGAAGTAGGGGCGCACCGCTTGAGGTGCGGTGCACAATTCGCGGAATTTTCATTAGCATGTTGCTAGAAATTCCGCGAATTACTGCGACCGGCGATTGCTCGATTTCTTCCCATCGCAGGCATCGAAGGTACCATCTTGGAAAAGAGGGGTTCGTGCACGAACGCCTAGAATCGAATCAAAACGCGAAAGGCCGTACCTCCGTTTTTGGACAATGGTTGGCAAATAGTTTTCCAACCGTTTGCACCAGCCCGAATATTGCAATAAAGCACGACGTGAAATCGTTACAGCTATGGAACGCTATGGGAAGAATTCGATATTTGGTATCTGTTTCTATTTGTAGATGTTGGAACGTTCGGCGAAGGATCACGCCCTCGAGCGTGGTGTGCCAAAATGGAGACTTCAATTGACACAAATTGTTCTAGGTACTTTTGATTGAAAGCTTAAATTTCAGACTGTTGTTTGTTCAGAAATGTTGTCTGCAATTCGTCCAATAAATGTTCAACCTTTAATTAATTTCAATAATTTTTTTTTATCTATTCTATGTCACAGATTACAAGTTATAAACATGTAAATTTATGTTTAACATTCAACAGATTTTCACATTATCCCACAGTATAAATCTAACGAGTAGCTTCCCGTGCAATTTATGCAAACTTTGACGCACTATTGACGGCAAACATTTATTCATACCGTTCCCGCCTTTTTTTTAAACCACAACTAAAACATTCAGTTCAATTTACCCAATCGATTGCATCACACACAGTTGGTTCAAAACGCTGGTACATGTTCAACCGGAGTGGTATGTCCCTATTTCTTCCCTACGTTTTTTTTTTATTTTTTTTTTTTTGCAGCAAACTCATAAAAAGAACGCTGCAGAAATGTGTGCACTTTTGCACCAATGTGCACCTGTGTGCGCTGAAGATTGTTCGCGTACGATCCCAACGGTAGAACCAAATTCAATTATCACCATTGCCAGTTGTCCCCGCAGTGGGCAATTGGCATCGTGTTTGTTTGTGTTGGGGAAAAAGATTTCGGAGCAGCAGATACAAGGAAAAAAAGGAAGGTCGAAATACAACCAGATCACAACAACACGTACGTATTGCGATGCAGCATGAAGACATCACACGGGAACGTGCCATTTCGTCGGCAACTGCAGGTCCGATAACATGGCAACCGTACACATTCCTCTGCGGAATCGTACCGGTGAAAGGCATTCGTTTTTGCTATCAATTTATGATTATTAGATTTGCAAAAACCGTGCGAATATGCAGCGAACCTGTGACCACAGGCTGCCGGCATGCGTTGTTAGGATTGGGCTGATTGAATCAATCTCATGTTCGTGTGTAGGAGACCTGTTTTTTTTCTCTTCTTTCGATTATGCTTCTATTTATAAGCATTTTCTACTTACTTTTGAATGTGTTCCACCGAATTGAATAGAGAAAATCAATTTCAAGTTATTACTTCTACTGAAAGCATTATTCGATCATGACAGAGTTATCTAAAGTAATTATAAACATATCATAATAATATTAAAATAACTCCACAAGAAAGCATAAGGCATACTCAAGTGCATGCACTAACCACTTACATCGGCGCTGTGGCGCTATGTTTGTCTGGTCCACATCTGGTTCAATAATTCAAATGTCTGACAAACGTTTGTTCAATATTTGCACTTTGCATGTCTTTGCCGTGCCTGTCACACATGTTACAATGCCGGTGTCCAGCATGAAAGTTCTCGTTCGGCGCCATTTGGTTCGGTTCATTGCTCTCCTCTAATGTTAACCCCTCATTCCCTCCCTTTCTCTCTCTCTCTTTCTTTCTCTCTCTCACACACACTGTCCTTTATACGCGGTAAACTAGATCGTAGAAGTTTTGGTCCCGCACGGGGTCACAGGTCCGAACATACCCCGAACCAACGGAGGGCGAATGTGAAAACTTAATCAGGATGTTAATTG
>STHB01018073.1:0-12382 GCA_018908115.1 Anopheles rivulorum
TTTTTTTTTGTGTGTTGTTGTTGTTGGTTCGTTCGTTTGTTTGCTTGTTCGCCTCCTGTTTGCACTGGGTGTGGGCGAAAGATAAAGGCAAACAGGAGCGCGCTAAACAAGAAAGGCAACAAGGAAAGCACGGACTGCGATTTCCATCACTGCAAGTGACGTAATTTGTTCCCGGGGCTTAACCACAAAAGGCTGGCGAGGAGCGAAACGGATGAAGCGACGGCACGGAAAAACGATTTCCCCCTCGGGTGGTGGGCGGGAAGAAGGGGGAGTTGAGTGGTGGAACGAAATTTGCGTTCAAAATTTGCAATGCACTCAACAGTTTTGACTTCAAAATCAACTCGGATATCTGCTCGGAAGTAACTTAATGGCAAGGAGGCAAACATTAAAAAAGCGTTTGGAAAAATCAAATTAACCGTTGCACAATCGAAGGTTTCAGGTAGATATTATATTTTTAAGTTAGATATAAAAATTAAACGCAAAAAAAAATTATAGTTTTACCAAATTTATAAAGGCCTTTTGTAATGTTAAGTAAACGTTATAATCAACTTGCTTATTTCAATATAAATTCATTTATTCATCTTAAAAAATGTATCGGTGCATGTCCATGCATTTTGCTCACTGTGCGAACGAAACAGGAAGCGACACAGAAAAAAAACACCAACGAATTATCAAACTCGGTAGGGCCCACGGTGCTTTTAGCCGTCCGCCCCGATCGAAATCGATCGCTGAATGGTGTAAGGTCGCGCAAAAAGAACAACATCTAACGATTGCGGCCGTCCGATGGTCTTGCGGTCTCGTCCTCGGAAATAAGGCACAAAGTAAATCAACAGCCAGCGGGTACGCGTGATACGGTAAGCAGCAAGATTGTGATGATAATTTGGTTTGTTTTACCTTTTGGTTCGATTTTCAATATTTCGTTCGCCACGGCGTCACTCCAAAGCGGCGGATGAAATTTAATGCTTTGCCGCAAACGCAATTAGTTTGCTCTTTGTCCTGCATTCCTTTCCCTCTCGTTGACATTCGGCGTACGCACACTGGCAAACATTTGCTTGCATCTTAATGGTTGGTCTCTCTCGGAGGGGTTTTTTTTTTGTTTTGTCTTTCGTGTCCGGTTCTCCCTTGGCGGAGGCGCGTAAATCTTTCGCGCAAAGTGTGTTAATGAGCGTCACGGCCGGTGGCAGCCCGAATGGGACCATTACTGCCGGCCATCCGCACGAATCCACTCGAACATCGCTTTGAATATTGAATCCGGCGGCTGACCAAGCGAGGGGAGCATTTTCCGTTTCGCAACAATCATCATTCGGTTTTGGTGATTTGATTTGCAAACGCTGATTGTTTAGCTTCCACAGCTGTTTAGGGCATATTTTTTGTGTTTTCTTGTTTTCAAGCGCATCGAGCGATGGCAACGATATGGAAAAGCAAATAATCGTACCATCCGGTGTGAGAGTATCGTTCGCTTTTGCATCGCGTTTGGTTGCATAGAGTGCCATTTTTTGTGTGGAAAATATGCATACAAAAATATAAGTATACATGTACATAAAAATATGCTTTAAGTAGGCCATAAAAGAATAATTACTTGCTTTAAAGGCGCACCACACCGTTTGCGCTGGCAAAAGCTGCCTGGTGTAGGTTTCTGTACGTTCCGAGCGAAACCTAGAACACGCTTCCATCCCGGGATCGATTACGTAAAGCACTGTTCGCATTCTCGTGCTGATGATGTAAAAGACCGTGCGTCGTACAGCAGTCACGGTACCACGCCTGGCCCGGCAGCTACACAAAACCCTTTTTCACAAATCGATCCGTAAAACCATCCCGACGATTCACAAAAGGGGTTCGCACACATTTGAATATTAAATTTTGTACACACGCCAAACAAACGCGCCCATGTGTGTGTGTGTGTGTGTGGGTGGGCTTGTTGCGGGTGGGTGGGTGTGCATGCAAATGTGTGCGATCGAACTTCAGATCGCACAATGTGCTGTGAACCTCCCGCTCGGCTCATCGCAAAAACCATCCCAACCAGCGGGACAGTCGGTAAGGTTGTAGTTTTGCACACAACTATAGCGCCCGAATGTAGGCAATGCTGTGTACGAGGTTTCTCGCGCGCACCGCACACGGATGGGACTTTCCTGCATTCCGTGCGAATTGCTTTCGGTTAGAAGCGAACGAGCTGCTCCATGTGATGCTCGGGTACCATTTCACCCTTGGCGCGCACACACACACACACGCGAGCAAAGCACGGCATTGTCAAAATAATCAGTTCCAGTTTAGCCTACTTTCTGGCGTCATCAGCGTGACATCCACAACGATCGAACGAATTCGGCTTCTCGGTGGCTTTCTTCGCTGCTGCTGGATGCCCTGGATGCCCTTTTCCACAGGCGCACAACATGATGTTTCGGCAGCCATCCCACCTCATCATGCACACGTCATCATGGACACGTTTCGGATGGTAAAGAAATGAAACGGGCCGAACGGTGAAAATATGTACATACATACCAAGCGACCGACACGTCGAGCCAGTAACGTAATGCCGTAGTGTTCGGCAAACAGTGGCTCTCATTTATCATCCACCGGTACGAGTGTACGAGTTAATTATTACCTGTACGTGCGTGCTTCAACGGTCTGCCGCCGGAACGCCTCTGGCGGCGTTAAGTTTGTCAAGCCTTTATTGCTGAATGTTTGCGCTCTTTGCAAGAAAACGATGTGCTGAGCGTTTGCAAATAAAATTTAATAAAAAGTGTGTCCGTTTTCACACGGCCAAATGCTTGCTTTTCCGGTAAACAAATCTACATATCAGCTCTTTAATTGTTGTCCAGGTTGATTTTTTAAAACCTAATTTCATCTATTTGTGGGTTAAACAAATCGACATTTGTTTCAGTGGTTGCATAGTTTTAGGCGTTTTTTTTCTCTCACTGAGTGACTGAAATCCCAAATGACTGTTAACAACACTTGAAAGGATATTTGTAATACGTTTTTCAAAATTAATACGACATTTTAAGACATATTTTGCTTAGCCCAAACAAAACATGCACTTTCTTGATAATTTTGCAAAGCATCGGGTGCCCGAGGAAAAACGATTACGGGCTGGAATCTTACCAACACAAAACAAATCCATACTGAAATATTTAAAATATAAAAAAGCATAAAGCTATTGACGATCCAATTCTTGCGATTCCCGTGTAAAGCTAATCACTATCATTAGCCGTGAATGCGAATCCATGCGAATGAGTTTCGGTCATTTCCACCATCATCTGTCTCATCGGTCGTCCCATCGCGTCGATAAAGCGTCGGTCCAGTGGTCAGCAACGCACTGCACGTGCATGTACGGCGCTCGGGCACTTGAGCAAGGAAAAATCGCCCCCGACACGTGACGTGACGTGACGGGCGGACCGATTGACCGTGGGGAAGGCCGGGAAAGCGGCACTTCATTTCACCGAAGCACCATCGAACTGTAACGAATGTCGATCTGAAGTGCTTCCGGGTTGGGCGGGTACGGTGGGTTGCGATGCCCGTATCCTCTTCAAATATTTACCAAACCGATTGGGAAGCATTTTTCTTCCACCACATTCCGGGGAAGGGGGTGGGGGGGGGGGAAGGTGATGGAGAGGGGGATGGTACTACCCCCTTTGCTCGATGATGCTATTCCACGCGCCACCACCCCTTCCACTCCGCCCTTTCGCATCCTTCCCAAAACCCCTTGAACCGCTCATAGCCTCTCGGTGCTGCATTATTTACTGAGGCGTCCCTTTTAATTCTAATAAATTGTTCCTGCTATCGAGCGTCGACCCCCCCCCCCCCTCCCTGCCTTTCTCCACTCCTCTCCCATACTTCCCTCTCGTACGTCGTGCTCTCAAGAGGTGTGCGGTTTGCCGTTGCGGTTTTATTAGCACTTCGTGCACGGAAGCACGCCAAATAGAGCAAACCGAGGGTGGAGGTGTGAGCGTGTGTTTGTGGAAGTGTATTTATGCAAGTACAGCACGGCGAGATCGCTCTGCCACGCTGTACAAAGTTACCGACCTTTATCTTGAACTTCTTCGTCAGCACTAACACCGCACAGGGCCCGGGCAACCTATCTGCGTGCGGTGGCGTCGGTGTTTTACTATATTTTATTATGATTTTCCAATGCAACCATTGGCTGTCCGTGCATCGGGCGAGAAGCATCAGGCAGCGCACCCAAGGTGTTGACGTTCGGGTTTTCCCTGCTTGCCCCTGGCTGGCTGGCTGGTTGCTAGCTGCTTTACCATAAACTAATGAGGTTTATCGAACACGCTGGAAGGTTGTGTGCTGTACCGTCTCTACCCTGTGTGTGTGTGTTTTTTTTTTTTGCTGCACCAAGAACGATGCTGAGTGTCTAGACAACGAGGCAAAGCAGAGCAGCGAGCAGCACGAGGTTCGTGGTGCAGGTGAGCAGATCGAAATTAATTAAATCCACTCTGGGGGGTGTTTGCGGCAACCAGCAGAGTGGTACATCATGCCGAGTATCTGGTGTATTCACACCAGTAATTTCTTCCCTGTCTGGCCCACGAACAGGTAGGTTTAGTTTCGTACTACTTACCACTTACACACGCTCGCACAGATCTACGAAGAAGAAAAAATCGGAAGTACTCTTACTCCGACCACCCAAACGCAAGCAGAAAACTTTTGAAGCAACAGTGAGTAATGCACTGGAATTTGTCTTCTAAACGGCAGAACGGAGGCTTGAGAGTGGGAACATGAACAGCAACAAGCAGTACAACAAAAAGAAAAGGGTGGTTTTGGAGAGTAGCCACCGGCTTTTCGACACCTCAGTGGTAGATATTGGAATACACACGCACACCTGGAAGATGGATTGATTGGGACGCAGCTGCAGGGATTCGTCAGTAAAGCATCAAAGTAGAGCGAAGGTAGATCGAGAAAGTACCGACTGAGTAGAATAAAAATTATTCAATTCCCTGACGCCACTCAGCAGACACCGGCACCTGTTTCTCGGGGAAAAAGATTAACTGAAGTAGCGCCCAAAGTGGATTGCATTCGCAAGCGGATGCATGATTTATGGTGCACATCTGCCTGTATTGTAATTTGTTTGGTGTGTTTCCTGGTGTGGGGATCCCCGGGAGTGCCGCGACGTTCGGCAGCACCAAGTTCCGTAGTACTGTTGGCGCGATTTGAAGCAAAACCGGCATTACCGATAGCGTAGGTGCAAGAATGATGTGGTTGTGATTGAACTCTCGAAACCTTAATTTTATCAAGTGGTCGCCCTTCAATTCTAACACACACATAAGGAGCAACAGCATAAAATAAAAGCGAAGCTTTCGTTTTTCCTTTCCGCAGAACATGGCACTGGAAAGATGTCCGAGCAGTGCACGGTCGGGTCGCCACGTATTCCTGTAAATGCATCCGAACGCATCAAGTAGATAATGGACTCACTTCTTGGAACTTGCGTGCCATGTTCGACATTTACCCACAGCGGTTCCCCTTGCTTGATGCTTGAAGCGAATTGCAAAGCTTAACACTCCAATCAGAACTCCGAGCGGATAAAGCTGGTGGTACGAATCTCGTCGTTCTATTAGACATTAGTGTCCTAGCAGGGCAGTGCTGGACGGCGTCATCGCTATGAATATAGTGCTGTTGAGTGGAGTTTGTACCCACCGTACCTAGACATATCCGTATTGTTCTAATTCCGGGAATTGGTGGAACTCGAACCCGTATAATAGCGTATAAAAACATACATCCATCTCCAAGGTATTTTGGAATTTCCTGCATCTTCCAGCAACCACATCAATGGATGTACATTTTATTGGGTCTATCTTAATACGAACAAAGGCATTGCTGGCTTCTTTTGATGAAATATTTTCCAAATAAAGAGTTCCTCTAATCAATTTGAATATAATAGAATTCCTTTAATCGAGATGTGTTTCCTCCAAAAAAAATAGATATTATCGGGAAACCTTCTACTCTGCGCTATAAACGTGCTGATGATCAACTTAATGTGTTTATAGTGTGTGTAAGCGGTACAAAGCACACCATCGCCCAACTGCCACCGGTGTTTAAAAGCTGATGGAAAAAAAGTTGCTGCCATCAAACGTTGCTACCTATTTCGGCCTGACGGCTTCCTTTCCCAAGGCACGTTTCGCAAAGGTCTTCACCACGGTGGGAAGAAAAATATGGAGCAACGTGCGATGCTCTAAAGCGAAGTTAAATCTCAGTATTTTACGAGCCCTCGCCGGGGAAATTTGGACCATCTTGGATCGCCGTCTCCGGCAACGCCCCATCCTTGGCACGTCCGCAAGCGAGAACGTGGCACCACGGTTCATACCCAGCATCCTGACGAACAATCAATCAAACATGGACCCCGAGCGTCTCACGGCCACGGTGTATTTCTTCAATCCGCTCACCACCGCTGGCGGGTTACATCCAATCACGTCGCTGTTGGTAACAGATCCGGCACCGGCAGCACCATACCAATGGGGATCGGGGAGGGTTTTCAGGACAAAATCAACTCACCAGCGAGTCCACCCGTCAGCTTCGTCTACTTCACGCGCTCAATTACTGAGTCTGTGTGTATGTGCCCGTGTGTGTGTGTGTGTGTGTGTGTGTGGACGGGTACATGTGTTGACTAACGGTGACGCGAGGCTTCAGGAAAACCCAGAGTCAAGGAAGGATTTAGCTTTTACTCGTTCGACCGGTACCGGTGCCGGCCACACTAGCGGGCAATATCAGGCAGACCTCCGTTGGATGTTTCGGGCGGTTTTTGGAAATTGGAAAAATGAGAACCAGGTCGGTTATGGTACCCGTTTTGTGGCTTTTGCACGTTCACGGTTTAGTGCTGTAAATTCCTTTACTGCTCCTCTCCTTGCCAGCCTCGTCAACCCCTATACTCTACTCTCCGCCCTCGTCTGATCACGTCCTAGCAAGCAGCTTTATATACACGATTTTTTTTTTATTTCTTCTTTCCTCCTCTTGTGTTTCGCTCTGCACATGTCCAAACACTAAAGCGCTGCCGGAATGATTTTGCCACATGCCACATGCGGTGGGACAATTCCTTCAGGGAATTGAAACCCCCCCCCCCCCCCTCCTCCCTCCCTCAGACTGGCCCGGGCAGCCCGGCTAACGTGACAATCACGAAACCCTCATCATAAGCCCGCAACCCCGGGGTCTCGGACGCGTGGATAGTTCATTAACTCGTTCTGCCGGGTAGTGATTTGCGCCCGGCTTTGCTGGAGCTGACTGAGCCAATCTGGTCAACGGTTCACTTTTCGATGTGTTTTGCCCGGCACTGGACACCGAGAGACGCCACGAACGGGTGGCTGAAATGGGATGGGCAGGTTTTGGTGAAGAAGTTTTGTAGCATAACTTTCGCTTATCTCCTGCGTCCCGTATGCTGCAAAACATCAAACTTAGCGCGCTGCACGCTACCAGCCGCAGCATGCGAAGGGAAAACTTTGCAAAAATGTGACAGTGACGTTGATTCGCCCCTTCTTGGATATGTGTGGAATTTATATGAGCGATGCCTTGGCATGGACATTACAAGGTTAAGCACTTGCCTAATGAGTTTACTTGTAGCTGCAAGTTTCGAAACAAAACAACGAAACTAGTTTAAAATGGTCACTGAATAAAACGGAAAACACTGAAACTCTGAATTTTGAAGATGTTCGTTCTATTCTACGCCAGTGAATTCTTTATTTTACATTTGGTTTAACGAAGTTTCCTGTCACTGTCACTTTGGCAGGTTTCAAGGTGTATATACATGAGATACTTAATTCTAAAAGTTTCTAAATTAAAATTATTTACACTATCAAAACATTGGCAGGAAAGTTTTACATAAAAGTATGTTGGATAAAAGCTTGAAACATTACATCTGACCTGTTTCTGTCTGAGAAATGTGTTGCAAATTATTAATTAACGTGATGCAATGATTATTAAAAAATCATAACAAAGTTCTTACCAGTTTCCATTAGATCCTGAATCCGGTATGATCGTCATAAAATAGAAATTAAGAAATTACTTTTACAATCAAGTACATTCCCTATTTCGAGCGCATTGCTCACAGGACAGCAGTCGCCACCAGCACTTGTGTTACGGTTTGCCATTTTACAAACCACCCAGGGTTGGATTAAGGATGCACTCCGGGGACAATCGGGGCAATCGGGAATATGGCAGGAGCAATAATAAGAAACAGCTCCAGCGTGCTGCTCACGAACGCTAGCACACTGCACCGGGCGGGCACCCGGCAAACCGGTACCGGACCGTCGGTTTGATATAGTTATTTAGTTTTAATTAAATTACTCCTTGGAATCTGTACCGTAAACAGTGCATGCATTCGAATCTTCTTCATTAGGCGAACGGAGCAGTAAGCCGGTAGCGTAATGTCAAAGGTTACTAGCGCACTGTTGGGTGGTTGTTAGTGGGGTAAACGAGCCGGCCGTGGGTGGAAGCTAGAACGGGTGGACATTAGCATTCGACTCGGCGCACCAAGCAACCAAGCAGTGGACGGTGTGGTGGTAAATGGAATGGAGCAATGTGAGAAATGTAAACAATAACCGTGAAAATAAAACTAATAATAAGCAGTCTAGCACAGTCACGAACGAGTTGATTGAATGATGGGCGCTTTGGGTTCGGTTGCTGGGTAGCGTGCAGCAAATGTGCATCTGGGGCGCTGCGAAACCCTGCACATGTGCTTGTAAGCCCTTCACATCGGTACATTCGGCAGATGTGTGTAATAATCTTCGTAATGAGTTACTTCGCATGGGTGCCTAAAAGTATGCAGTACGCACGACATATTCTCATTATTAATTTCGTCTTTCGCACCGAAGGAATTCAGTCGCTGGCCATATATCTGCTCTGAAATATTTCTTGAAATGTTTCAAACAATCATTGTACAATATAACGAACGGTGCGGCCTTTCGATACATACCGAAAACAACACTGTAGTTTACTTGAAATGTTTGACTCAACTATCTTGTGTTATTTAGGTTGCGTGTAAGGTTATATCCTTCTTATCACTTCTAACTCGTCGTCAGATCCAGTCATATTTATGTTTTTTTTTGCTCGATCATTTCATGATCACGGAAGCAATTCAAACACGCCATTTATCGACCAGCTGGCGCTGATATGACACTAGAGGGTCGCATTGTGCTCCAATGTAAATATTCATGGCACTTATACGTGCCGCTCCACGCGCGTGCAATTTTAAAAGATGTTAAAGGTTAACCAGTGTTCCAAAGCAGCTTGGGAAGTGATTTGAACTTGCTGCCTCCTTGCCGTAACGGGCATCGGAACAATTTACACCACTGCTTCACACCACCTAGTCGGTCACGAGCATAACCAGGGCCGCACTGGTGCAGCAGCAGCACCAGCACTTGTTTGCCGCCACATCGACCAGGCCAGTTTTTGGTTGGTTTTCCTAACTAATTTTGCTCCGAGTACTTTAGCGAAATTAAGGTAAACTTTATGTCCCAAGCAAAGTGAAACAATCTCCCGCACTGTTTTCCTGCGCGTGGTAGTGCTTACCGCACCGGCCCGGTGTACTCTGTGCGGGGAAAAATCCTTTCCCTTTTTGGGCAGTGCACGTGCTTCGGCAGCGCAACAGAAGCGAGTACAAGCAAAAGCGAACGTAAACAAATGCCCCACCACCATTAGTGCCCCCCTTCTTCCCCTCCCTCCCCCTGCAATAACCACAGGAGAGAGGGTGAGGGAGGGGAGAATAAAGAGGGGAGGCACATCGACTAGTGGGTGGGTGGGGGGGGGGGGGATGAGGAGGTGGTAGAACGCCGTAACCCTCAAACACATCGTGCAAATTCCGACCATTTGCTTAACTTTCATACACACACACATACACAAACACACACACACCGAAGCCAAGGTTCAGCACGAAATGGTTTTAGCAGCAGGCGATTGCTTTGAACGTTAGACGCTCGAATATCGCTCAGAGAAGGAAGCAAAACAAAAAAAACACGCAACAACACCCGAAACCGAAAGAAGTTTGTTGTGGTTTTCTTAATGAAATAACATATCCCAAACCTGCTGCTGCTGCTACTGCTGGTCAATACGTTTCCAAGTGTTTGTGTGTGTGTGTACGTTTTAGCCGGTTGCACCGAACCTGGGTGAGCGTAAACTTTATGTGTTCATTACGAACCGAACGCCCGTGATGGGAAGGTAGCACGGTGGGATGCGGTGGGTGGTCCCGGGGAAGGGGGGGGGGGGGGGTGGAGGGTTAAAGAAAACTACAACCGTACAAACTGGTCGTGACACTAGTGCCACCACGAGCGTGCCAACCCGTGCCCATATTGGGTGGCTTTCTGCAAGGCACCCGAAACCTTTCGGAAACAATCCGCAAGCGAAACTTTCGATGTACTCACCTTCGTTGACAATCTGTTTATCTTCACGCGTGGTGAGGCTGAGGTGTACGCGATGGCAAAGGGGTGGTGAGCCGGGGGAGAAAAAAAAAAACCGAGGGCGAGTACCAACCAGCTCGCTCGAAAGATCTAATGAACTGAAACTTTTTCGACGCTCCGTTCGGGCGCTTTCCCTGCCTCGCACGTGCAGCGAACGAAAACATAGTGCGGCAAAAACCATTCAACATACTGAATAGTTGAAGGGTGTCTTTGCGCGTGCCCTTCGGACGCGGTGTAACACTAGGGATAGCAGTGTGCACGGTGAGTGGAAAATTGGTTATTAGTCCACTGTGTAGTTGCCGGCGAGAAATAAAACTTTCCCATTTTAAAGATCACCAATGACCTTTGTCTAAGCGCTGTATTGCTGTACAGTTTGTGGGCGAAAAGTGAAACATTTCAAGAATGCTGGTTTGTTTTTTTTGCAATCGAAACTTGTGATTTACTTTAATCTGCTTGAAATGTGTAGCGTATTGCATGCATTTAGGCGTTGGTACGAATTTAATTGACCGTGTCGTTTGCACTGTCTAAAACAAGGGAAAGAAAACACACAAAATCGTTTGCTCACAATCGCTTTTTGACTAACCTTTCTATTAAACGTACATCTGGTGAGTTGCAGAAGTTGTTGCCGAAAAAATTGTTGTAATTCGCTACTATAGATCAAACCGCTTTTGGTGCCGGAATATTTTCTGCACTCAACAACAAAAACTTCCTTACCCAGCTGAATTTTCCTTTTGCCGTCATCTTTACGGGCTATTGCGTGTCGGCTATTGCGTATCGCAAACTCCCAGCCGATAAGTTTGTTTGACGCACAATAATTAGTTTATCGGTGGCGATAATGCGATTACAAGTTCGCTGGGTACGGCAAGCGTCCCAGATGTCAGGCACAGAGAAATAGCGTAATAATCTTTAGGCTTTAACGGGATCCGTATAAATGTATTCCACCCCGGAGTAGATGCTTGCGGTCATTGTTTTCGTCTCACGCTATTGTTAGTGAGCAATAAATGCAAACTTTCTTTTTATTGCAACAAACTAATGCCAAACATTGTGCTCCATTCAATTCCATTCGGTGTGCCTAAAGATGCAATCTTTACCCTTTTTTTTTTTTTGGTGACTGCTGCAAAACACAGCAAAAATGATGGCAGAACCGTTCGGATCTTGCCGAAATAGCTAAAACGAATCCTATTAACCACCATACCCGTCTGATGTTCATCCGATTGCCTAACTTTAGGCGCTACGGCGCAACTAGCTTCAACGGCGAAAGAGAGAAAGAAAGAAAGAGAGAGAGATAGAGAGAGAGAGAGAGTGAGAGAGAGAGAGAGAGAGAGAGAGAGAGAGAGAGAGAGAGAGAGAGAGAAAGAGACAGAGAGGCGACAATGTGAGGCGAAGCTTTTGCGAACGAATAAGCGTAAAACGTTCCATAATTGATATTAACGATGCCGGGAATAGGACAGGAAAAGGCAAAGAAGCAGAAACAAACAAAAAGACAAAAAAGTAACACACTCTCGACTGTTCCATTGTTCTAGTAGCTTAATGCGGCCGGGTACGGTGCATGGTGTCAGCGCGTAAGAAGGGTGAATGTCACAAATAAAATGCATCCGCGCACACTTTTGGCAGTTAACGTCAATCAGCACTTTCTGGATGAGTGGATAACATTGCTTTCGATGGCTCGCTTCCTTCCTTCCCAGCCCCGGTCGGCCCAGTTCCGGTAGCTATCGCATTGGACAGGACGGCCAACCCTTTGCGCACGACAGTTGCAATGCACTGTTTGCTGCATTATCGCTGCGGTGGGTGGTACAAGGGACGGAACGAACTTTCAAGACATCCACCCAACGCTTCCAGTTCCATTGTTCTATGATTTTCTCATTTGAAAATCGAAATGCACAAGCCAGAAGCGGGAAGCAAAGTTGCAATATATCGAAGGGAATGAAGTTAATGTCGCTGTTAAATTATTTTTTATTTTCCCTGCTCCTTGAAGCCAATCATGGGATAAATTGAACAAACAGTCAGAT